>PVIC010041838.1:0-16042 GCA_004025085.1 Thryonomys swinderianus | reverse complement strand
AACTGTTGGTTACAGTCTACATGACCTGTTTTTCAGGCTGGCTCTTTCTCTCTGTAGATTTCCCCAGTGGACATTCTATGTTTTTGGAACCTTCGATATGTGTTTTGTCTCCGTGGCAGCTCTGACTTCACAGCTTTCTCTAATTGAATTCTTTATTGTTACGTTTTATATATAGCTCACAATCACACACAACATTGGGGAATTTGTACCAGTATATGACACAAGTTAATTCTCATTTTCACCCATATCCCTACTCACCAACAGCTTCCCTTATATACATGCTCTTTTATTTTCTTTTGGAATCATATTTATTCATTCCCCTAATTACATTCCCATACCAAATTCCCTTTGGATATTTCCTATTTTACAAAAACTATCATACATTCTAGAACTCATTTACATCTACAGGTGCTTACACCAAAGAAAAGTTCAGGTATTTGCATATATGTGTGATCTATTTATTTCACTTATTAGTGTGTCCTCCAGCTGTATCCATTTGTAGATAAATGAATGAATCTTGTCATTCTTTATGGCAGAGTAATACTCCATTTTATAAAAAAAAACACACATCTTCTTTATCCAGTCCCCAGCTGACAGACATTTCCATTGTTTCTAAGATTGGGCTATCATGAACTGAGCTGCTATGAATAAGGGTGTACATTTGTCTTTCCAATGTGATTTTTAAAATTCCTTTGAATATATTCCTAGCAGGGAGATAGTGCAGGCTCGAATGGGACCTCTAGTCCTAGTTTTCTGAGGAATCTCCACACAGATTTCCACAATGGTTGCACAAGTCTACAATCCCACCAACAGTGGAGAAGGATTCCTTTCTCCCCACTGCCTCGCCAGCATTTATTGTTGGTTGATTTTGCAATAGCAGCCATTCTTTGAGGAGTGACATGAAATCTCAGTGCTGTTTTCATCTGCATCTCCTGAATGACCAGTGATGATGAGCATTTCTTCATATGCTTCTTGGCTGCTCTGACTTCTGCCTCTGAGAAGTGTCTGTTCATTTAAGATGCCCATTTTTGAATTGGATCTTTAAACTTCAGGAGACTGATTTGTCTTTATATATGTAGATAATAGCCCTTTGTCTGACAAACAGCTATTAAAAACTTTTTCCCATGTTGTCAGTTGCTTTTAGCAATGCCAGTGATTTCTTTTGTTATGCAGAAGCTTTTTAGTAGGATGAGATCCCATTTGTTGATTTCTTTCTGTTGGTTTGTGTTAGAGGTCTTATTCATAAAGTCTCTACCTAAGGCAACTCTTACTGGTTCATGCATCAACCCCCTAGAGGATACTGGAAGAGACTCTCACCACATAACCTATCAGGCCTTCCTTTGAAAGCTGGATGGAAATCTCCATGACTTGTATTTTGCCTGAGCAACTGGTATCACAGGGATGATACCAAGATCTGCTGCCAGCACAAGCAGTGGGTGTGCCCATGTAGAACACAGCTGCAGGGACTTCTAACTTCCAGGACAGATAAACATGGTGAACTGATTGTCAGGGAGGCAATTCCCTGGGTGGTCCTTCTCAAGGAGGGGGCTCAGGGTGAAGTATTCTCAAACAAAAGTTTTATAATTTTAGGGCCAGAGGATTAGCTCAGTGGTTCCGGCGCCTGCCTCGCAAGCACAAGGTCCTGAGCTTGATCGCTGGTAACCACATACAATGCTGGGAGTGGAGACTCACGCCCACCAGCAATCAATACCACATACCACAGTGCTGGGCATGGTGGCTCACGTCTGTAATCCCAGCACTCGGGAAGCAGAGACAGGAGGATTGCTGAGTTCCAGGCTTGCCTGGGCTACATAGTGAGCTCAGGGCCAGCCTGAACTACAAAGCTAGACCCTGTCTCAAAAAGCAAAAAAAAAAAAAAAAAAAAAAAAAAGTTTTATACTTTTATAAAGTTGAACCTACAGTAAGCAAGATCTTGCTCTTTCTTGAGATGCCCTCAAGGTATGTGCCTTCTTGTTATAGTCAAAAGTGTACAGTTTTGCTTGCTTTTTATGTCACTAATCTCTTTAAGAGCCATGCCTCTTTTATTTGTGATTTCTTTCCGGGAAAATTGAATGATTTTCGAATCTTTCTGTTCTGCTCTTTACTATCATTTGTCACTATAAATCTGATTATAAGCAGCCATCAGTATCCCTGCCAAACCCTCCCTTGAAATGTCCTCTGTAAGATTAATCAGACATATTTAAATTATGCTTCAGAGTTTTAGGGCATGGACATAATGTAGAGAAATTCTCCGTGGCCTGTTATTGAACTCTGACTAGAATCACCATTCCTTATCAAGAGCTCATGAATAGGCTTTAAACTGACATTCCTACCTCACTCTGGGTTTCTGCACTCCCACCCCCTTGCCTATCACATTCTCTGCTTAGAGCATATTCTAGAGCTTCTCCCACCCTTCATCTCCAGGCCTTTCCAAACTCCTCCACAAACCACTTACAGATGCTTCTCAAACATACGGTCAAGTGAAGTCGTAGTAATCACCCACTTAGCTGATATGATTTTTCTGTATTAGTGAGTTTGGTCATTGTGGGGCCAAGGCACCTGACACACAACTTAGGGAAGAGATGTATTTGGCTCACAGTTTCAGAGTTTTTAGTCCATGTTTAGGTGCCTCATAGGTATTCACATCATTGCCTAATAGAGAGAATACGTTCAATTCATGTCAAGAAGAAGGAGTATGGGAACAGGTCCAAAGATATAGGGGTCAGAGACAAAATAGTCCCCAAGGTCATGGCTCCATGACCTCTCCAGACTCATCAGCAATAGGCTTTACTCCTAAGCATCTCTCAAAGTAATCAAGATGAAAACTATTTTAGCAAGTATAGTTAATGAATGACTTAATAAAAGATCTGAATTCTTGTGTATGATTTTGCATTCATGTCATTGTGATATATTGTTTCAGTTGGAAAAAAGTACATATATATGTATATACATATATACATATATATATATATATATATATATATATATATAATATAATATAATTATACTGGCTAGGGATTTAGGTCAGTGGTTCTAGCACTTGCCTAGCAACTGCAAGCTCCCTGGTTCAATCCCCGGTAACCACATATAACAATACCGGACATGGTGATTTACATCCACCAGCAATCAGTACCCATACCACAGTGGCTCATGCCTATAATCCCAGCACTCAGGAGGCAGAGGCAGGAGGATTGCTGAGTTCAAGGGTTGCCTGGGCTATATAGTGAGCTCAGGGCCAGCCTGAACCAAAAAACAAGAACCTGCCTCAAAAAAAAAAAAATATATATATATATAATTTGTATGTATGTATAATTATACTATGTAAAACTTTTATAAAATATGCCATACAACACTTTTCAGATAATTATTAATATCATTTGATGCTTAGCATGATGTTATCCTTCCATGAGTGTCTATGTGGAATCTATAAACATGTCCATGAATTTCTCAATTTCTCTTATCTAGGCATCTATATTTATAGAAGATATTTGATCATGAATGACTATAAATATCTTATTTGGAATATCCTGATTCATTCAGTGATGCAGATTTTACAACTGTTGACCCACTGGATTATGCAGTATCATGTTAATATCACCACTGATATTTTCAACATAAATCTTAAATGAGAAACTATTATATTTTCATTAATCCGATTTTAACATCCATGTCTCAGAACTGGATTTGAGTTAAAACTGCCACCACGAATTCAGTTAACCTCTAGGTGACCCAAAAAAGAAACTCAAGTGGAGAAACCATATGAGACAAAATGTACTAATTAAGAGTAAATAGTTCACTTGATAATATGGGAAGGTCACTGTGCTGCTTGCTGTTAATCCCACAGAGCCAGTGAAAGCACCTTATCAGAGGGGCCAGTCTCCATGTCCCAAAGTTACAGTTCTCTCAAGCTGAGATGACACAGATACACCTGTTCATGATGCCTGAGATCTGCTGTCATGGAGCACCTCTGCCTGAGGGGACACACTTAGTCTATAAGAAGTTTTTTGCTACTCCCAAGTGAAATATTTGAATTTACTAAACCAACTGGTAATGTTATAGAATACCCAGTACTTGAAGATTCAATCTATTTCCTCAAAATTCATAGATTTTCTCAATATACAACAGCAAAATACTCATGATCATGAAATAAGCGCTAGTTCAATTTATATAAATATACTGTAGTTATGGTAAGAGTTTGCTGGTTGTGAATGAGGATGCCTAGAACATTCTCATGAGGCAAAATACTGGTATCGCCACAAGGGATGCTGTTCTTCAGCAAATAAGCTGGTGCTGCACAGGCCTGGGAGAACATAGTTCAGAATGAATAACAAATGCCTCTTGCAGCAAAGCTACCGGAAGCCTGTACCTTCTTCACATATTCGCTCTGAAATAAGTTCATAGAAAAACTATAGCAACTAGGCTATTATTAGACAGTGTGATGGTTAGTAATGTCCCTAGTAGCCCTCGTACCAAGATTTAAATAAAGAAAAGATACAGAGTGAAAAAATGTATCTTTCTTGTGGCATAAATGATTGGACTGAACAGAATGTTATGTTTTCAAGAACAGAGGAGCTGGATGGGCAATTTATATAATGAAAATACAGAGCTTTCATGACAGCAAATAGTCAATGATGTCTAGGACATAGTATTTAGGAAACAAATAAAATCTAGAATGTACTGAAAAGAAAATGCTCTCTAGCCTACACTTCAGTCACTGGTAATACCTACTACATGAAGAAAAGTAATTTCTTTTTGGAATACAGGAAACAGGACTAATTTAGCTTGCTTGCTTGCTTGCTATTTATTTATTTGTTTCTTTGTTTGTTTGTTTATATTTTGAGACAGGGTCTTGCTTTGTAGTTCAAGCTGGCCCTGAGCTCACTATGTAGCCCAGGCAAACCTCAAACTCAGCAATCCTCCTGTCTCTGCCTCCTGAGTATTGGGATTACAGGCATGAGCCACCATGCCTGGCTTAGCCAATTTATTATACAGTGAACATTGCTTTAAATTTTCTACCACAGCTATTTCATAAAACAAAGAATTTGAATGTTTGCTGATACAATTAAAGAAAAAAAGTAGGTAAATGAAGTTTTCTCAAGGTCAGAAAATAACTTGGGAGTTTGGGGTTCAGCCGTAGAATGTCACAATATATATGGAAACTGAGCTGAGAAAAAAGTAAATTTGACTTTAGAAAACTATTCAATTAAATGCCTACAACAAGATATATAGGAAAATTCAAGCCATTCTGTATCAAGGAGATGGAGATGCTAAACAAACATTAAAAGAACTATTCTCTCTGGAACACTTCATCAAGGAATAATAAAAAAAATAGTACTAAAAGTAAATAATGGAAATTTGGTATGGGGATGTAATGAGGGGAATGAATAAATATGACTGAAAGAAAATAAAAGAGCATGTATATACGGGGTGGGGAGGTGTGGGTGGGTGGGATATGGGTAAAAATGAGAATTGACTTGTGTCATATATTGGTACAAATTCCCCAATGTTATGTGTGATTGTGAGATGTATATAAATTGTTCCAATAAAGAATTCAACTTATAAAAAAGTAAATAAGGGGCTGGAGATTTAGCTCAGTGGTTCTAGCACCTGCCTAGCAAGCACAAAGTTATGATTTTGATTCCTGGTAACAACACAGCAATACCGGAAATGATAACTCACGCCACCAGTAATCAGTACCACTTACCACAGTGTTGGGCGTGGTGGCTCACGGTTGAAATCCCAGCATCCGGAGGCAAGGGAGGAGGATTACTGAGTTCGAGGCTGGCCTGAGATACATAGTCAGCTGAGGGCCAGCTTCAACTACAAAGCGAGACCCTGTCTCAAAAAAAAAAAAAAAAAGTAAATGAAATGTGACAAAGTAATGAATTTATTCTTGGAAAATATTGTGAACATTAATACAAATAAAAGAAAGTGAAAAAATTGCTTAAGAGCAATGCTTTAAACAAAGCGAAATGAAAAAAATTCATTACTTGATATACTTAATATAAATTAATCTTTTAAGATTGTGAGCTATAATAAGTTTACCGTTTTAAAATGATAAAATATCTACATAAAAATTAATTATATAACTAATCTTCCATTAAATACTACATTGAATTATATAAACTTCATGGCATGTAATTTTGCAAAAGTAATACTTAGGTGGCAAATATTATGGTCCATTTTCATTTTAATTTTATAAATTAACAGTTTTAAAACACTTACAGTGTTTAATATGTTCATTAAATTTACAGTACTCTCCCTGTCTTCTTCTGCCATATAAGCACAATCATTTCTGATAAAAATATTGTCTATTGACAACAAAGGCATTTTTCTAGCAGTGCCCCACTATAAAAATAGAAACAAATTTAATTAGAAAGGTAAAAATGTTAATTGAAATTGCAAAGTAAATTTGCCAATGTAGCTCTACAAATACACAATGCATACGATTAAATAATTTAAAACTGAATCTGCTTACAAAAATTTAATAAAAAAATATTGTTACTTCTACAACATGACTGATTCTTTTAATGCTTATTATATGCCATATAAAATAAGTAAATCTGAATTTTTGTGAAATATTTTGTATGAATAAAAATAAAGATATAAGTTCTTTTTATGTAGAAACTGTACATATTTAGTTAACTTTCACTTTAGATCTATACTAAATTCAAAGTTAGTTCCACAATCCTTAGGGACACTTTATATAGGCCTTTTACTTTTCAATATTCAAAAATGTTTTCTTCTAAAATGGTCTTGTCAGACTTTGTAAAGAATAACATTCTGAGATTATACTTTTGTCTTGAATTAAAACTACTTAAAATTATATCAACTATACCACTATAGTTTCTAAGGAACAATTTCTTCATAGAAATGTATACAAGATTTTACTAAGCTTTAAATAAAATGACTATCAAATCCATAACACAAAGTAGTCATATATGTTTATATATGTTTTTCTGTCTTAATACAATGCACAAATTCTTAAAGTTTGTATGTAAACTGATATGCATGTGACTTTATTAATCACATATATGAATGGAGACCATATATGAGATGAACAAAAGTCCTCAAGCAGGCATTATGCTATGCTTAAACATACTTACTGCTGATTAGAAAAATGGAAATAATACTCTACATTGGATAATACCACATTTTAGTACCCAGGAGGCAACTGGAAACCACTCATGCTAAGAATCTACAGAAAGAATTAAAAAAAAAAATACTCAAAAGTTCACAGTATGGTGATAACTTGGATAGTATTATTCCTTAAGGATTTTGAGGCAAGTAACATGTATGAAAATGAGTAAACAGAAACAGAACCAAAAAAATAAATAAATAAAATCGCTGACATTAACAACAACAGTAGCAGAAACTTCACTGAACTCGCTCAAAATTATATTGGTGATGAAAGAGCTAATTAGCAAAGGCAGATAGATAAAAGAAATCATTCAATTTAAAAGAACAGAAAACAACAAGAAACTCAATTTTGTATAGAAAACATAACATAATGAGTATGAAAAGAAAAGGAAAATAATATAAATGCTGAAAAAGCATTGCAGAAATAATGGTTTACAATTTTGAGATTGTACTAAAGTTAGTTAATATTTTAACTTTAATGCAAACTGGGTGAAAAGTACATAGAACTTTATGTAAAATTTATTATGCATTTTTATAAATTGGTATAGTATAGAATTATCTATAATTTTTAAAAAATATTTCAAACCCACAATGTTTAATTAACTACCATTACATTATTAAACTTCTGATTGGGTGAAATAATAAAGTTCATAAAAATCATACTACTTTTTATATGCATTAAATAATTTACTGGTTTTTGAAAAAGTTAAGAACAGTAAAAAGTGATAAAAATAATTTATACTATCTTTTACAAGTAGGTAGTCTATCATAAATGTGAGTAATATAGTTTCGAAATTAATATTTAATTATCTTTCCAAGTATGCTTCAGAAAAAAGAATCTATAAGTGCTGAATATCTTATAGTGGAAAGTGTTTCTCTAACCAAAGTTACAAATGATGTCTTAACATGAGGTGGTCATTTTTTTTTTTTTTGAGACAGGGTCTCGCTTTGTAGTTCAGGCTGGCCCTGAGCTCACTTTGTAGCCCAGGCAAGCTTTGAATTCAGCAATCCTCCTGCCTCTACCTCCCAAGTGCTGGGATTACAGATGTGAGCCACCACGCCTGGCAAGGTGGTCATTTTTAAATAGACTTGAATATGGCTAACCAAAATCAAACAACAGGGCCAAGGATTTAGCTCAGTGGCACTGGGTCCGCTTTGTAAGTACAAGGTCATGAGTTCAATTCCCAGTACCACAAAAAAATGAAAAAAGGAAAATTAAAGAAAGGGAATACCTGCACAAATAAAAACAATGAAAGTACTAAGTAAAAAGGTTTTGATGCTTTTATTCATGAATATAATGTGTTAAATTAGAAAAGAATACTATCAAACATGTAAAGTACACTATACATATACTAATATTTAGAAAATTAATAACAAGTAAGAAACAAACTGGAATGAAAATAGTGTATGAAATGGTCACATGGTCTATGATAAATGATCAATGTTAAAGAATTATAAATGTTTTGTGCTTCTGGAAAGTAAAGGTAGATCTAAGTAATAACAATGTTCATCTGTGAAAATGTAACATTTTATACAAAAAAGTTAGAAATAAAATGTTTGATTAAAACAAATCACAGAGAAGTCAATGATAAAGCTTTAAAAGGACACATAAAAATTATAAAATGTGAAAAATATTTCAAGCTACCAGTCATTCATGAAACTCATCTACTAAAAGACAGGAAAGAATATTAAGCTACAAAATAAGTAATAGAGATAGATCAAATTTTTTTAAAGTAATGATATTTGGGGATTTAGCTCAGGAGTTTCAGTGCCTGCCTCACAAACACAAGTCTCTGAGTTAGATTCCCAGTCTCAAAATTAATTATTTTGTTGTAGAAAATTAAAGTATCTAAACATTTATTCTTCAATAGAATTTGAAGTTAAAAAGTTTTGCCAGGCTAGGTATTTAGCTCAAATGGTACTGCACCTACTCTGGAAGCACAAAAACCTGAATTTGATACCCAATACCACCAAAAAAAAACGAATAAGATAGTCACTTTACATTGAAAAAGTATTTTAAGACAAAAAATAAAGGTTCAAAACATGAATTCAGAGAAAATAATTTAATAATTTATTTCATTTTTAGTGATAGAAAAATCATGCAAAAAACGGAAAACGGGTAGAAGGGAACATGATCACAAATTTAATAAGGTTGACCTGATTTAGAGAAAAATGCAGTCTGCAATTGATTATTACTTGCTATTTGTTTCAATGCTTCAGACACTGTCTCCAAAGAAAACAGATTATCTCAGTCATTGAAAATCATATGACAAATAAAGAATTCCAAATACCAAATGTTCTTCCAGAAGGAAAGAAACATAGAGCAACTTTTTATATGATTATTGCCTTGAGTCTAAAATGAAAAACCTGTCAGAAGACCATGCATCGTGGTGCATATCTACAGTACTAGAACTCAGAACTTGGAAGACTGAGGCAGGAAGATCAAGAGTTTAAAGGAAGCATTGACAACTTAGACCCTGTCTCAAAAGAAACAAAAACAAACCAAGATTTAAAAACCCAACATATTTTATTTTATGAAAAAGCTTTAACAAAATATTAGTAAACAGGATCCATCTGTATGCATGAAAATATTTTGTTTCTTGCAAGAATCACTCAACATTAGAAGAGTTAAACTTATAAATTAACAGCTTACAGCAAAATATCAGCTGCAGAAAAATGAATTTTAAATGCATAATTTATGCATTTTAAAAATATCTTAGTAATGAAAAAACTAATTAAAATAACAGTGCTTACATAAAAACTAAAGGAACATTTTTAATATAGAAAAGTTATGTCTACAAAAAGGTGTTCCAGAGACTTATTCAAGATAGAATATTTTTACAGTCATGATGGAGCCTGGAATGCTCATTGTTATTATTTATGGGAATTTACAGGGATATAACAGCCTTTCTTTCTAAACAAAACAAAACAGTTTTTATGAGTCCAAAAATGTAAATAAAATTATTTTCATTCTTTAAATGTAGTGTTATTACTAAAAGACCTAACTGATATAAGCAAAAATTAATGCAATTAGTAATAACTTTTTCAAAGTTGGTACATATATGCTTAGTGCATGAGTTACTTTTCTCTCATTGCTGAGACAAAATTCCTGACTCCCAGTTTTTTGGGTTTTTTTTGTTTATTTTTCTTTTTGAGACAGGGTCTCGCTTTGTAGTTCAGGCTGGCCCTGAGCTCACTACGTAGCCCAGGCAAGTCTTGAACTCAGCAATCCTCCTGCCTCTGCCTCCCGAGTGCTGGGATGACAGGCATGAGCCACCATGCCCGGCACTGTGGTATGTGGTATTGATTGCTGGTGGGCATGAGTCACCACGCCCAGCATTCTATGTGGTTACCAGGATTGAACTCAGGACCTTGCACTTGGGAGGCAGGCACTAGAACCCCTGAGCTAAATCTCTGACCCTTTTGTTTATTTTTTTAAAAGGAGTTTATTTGGCTTAGTTTGTACAGGGTTTAGTCCATAAACCTCTGACTCCAATCCAGGGTTGGCAAACAAGCGTTACACAGGAGGAACATCACACAGGTGCCAGGCAGCAAAGGTAACGAGAGGGGGAGGCAGTTCATGGCACCCACCCCGGAGCAACAGCAATAGGGGCAAGAAAAAACTTCTCTGCATCTTCTTACCTTTTTTATCCCCTCCAGGCTACCATAATTAGGGAGGTGCCAAACTAATCACTATGTGTAGTGGTTTAGTAATCACATACAGACTGCAGATTAAACTCGTGAGAAAGAAAGCTCTACCTCATCTACATGAGGCTTTGGGGGACATCTAAACCCAAACCATAACAATTAGTAAGCAAAGTCTGTTGTATATCTGTATACTTGTGCCAGTCCTTTAGGATTTAGTCTCAAAATACGCATCAGAAGCTAAAAGATATGACGTAAAAATAAATCTAGAGCAAAAATGCAAACAGTGTGTTAACAGATTAAAGAAAAGTTAACCAAAAAGTCAAATATGGGCAAAGCAAAACAACATTTTAAAATCCCAAGACTGATTTAAACTGAACACTCTAACCACTTTGGTACACAGTTTATGGTGCAATGAGTCTATGTAGACGTACGAGTGAAACGTCTGAACAAGTACACAGAGATACTTATTAGAGGTGCTCACAACAGTATTGCTTATATTTGAAAATAAATATGAAAGATGGAAAGAGCTTGTATGTCCACCAGCCATAGCATGATCAAATAAAACTCTCACATTCATGCCAGATAAAATACCATAGAAATGAAAATGGAAAATACTCCTATATACCCACTTGGGTAGATTACACACACACACGTAATGTTTGAAGGGTAAAAGAGAGATTCCAAGTAATAAATAATTATATCTATTTATTTGTCTTTTTCTACCTTCGAGGGCCATACACATTCCTTGGTTTGTGCCTCCTTCCTCTATCTGGGCAACATAGGGCAGTAGGTAATGAAGGATTTTTTTATTCCATTATTAAAAGTGGGCTGTGTAACACGTTAAAATGTATTTTACTAAAATCACATTAATGCCCACTTTTAATCTACTCTTTGAAGTTAATTCTCATAAATTTTCTAAAATGTTAACAATGGTGTTACTAGGGTGTACATGAGGCAGCCCACATATACCACCAAAAGACTGGAATTATACTTGTCCAAAAGATTGCTTTCTCCCAGGTGCTGCCTTTATTCCCTGCTTTTATATCCAGGTGCTTATGTTTAGTGCCCATTTCCTCCCTTTCTCCATTTTCACTTGAGTATTTTACTAAATGGGCGACATGGAGGTAGAATAAGTCAATAATAATCACTAGTATCTTCTAGTTGCTGGAAATAAAATAATGAATTATTCTAGGTCCCCATGTCCACAAAAATTCTATTCTATTCTATATTCTTTCTTTATGTGGCTATGAATGTGCTTAGGGTGTGATTAGAGTACATAGTGATTATATAAATGTTTCAGAGGATTCATACCATTGAAAATAATTATATAATCAACACATTTCTATCTTTAAATAAATAGAGGAAGGATTCTGCCTTTGAAATATAATAATTTGAGACCCTCCTCAGCTGTACCATATAAGCATGTCTCAAGCTTGGTAGAGAAAATGTCTGCATCACAATGTCCGACTGTGTTCTTCCTTTATATTACAAGTCTACAAATATCTTCCCACTGATTAAATCCACACCCACTTATTTGTATCATTACAATTTTATCACAACATTACCACACCCATTCATTTCTGGATTGTTGATCACAGTAAATCTACCACACAATAATATTAAAATAGGGAGCTGTCATAGGGAAGGAATGACCCCTGTAGTGGGCCGCTGTCAGGTGTATCTAAGTCTGAGAATCTGAGAACACCTGAGGACATCACCTCATCATTTAGTACAAGCACATGGGCAGAGCCTCATTACCTAATAATAAATGAGCACAGCAACCACTCATGTGCCACAGGGCCAACCAAGCACACTTTGCTGGTACATCTCAGTATGCCTAATAAGCTGATAACACCCACTACAAAGAGTTGGTTTGGCTTTTACTGATATTTGTCCCACACATTTTTCTCCTTGGGGATCACATCTGAAAATAATACATCTTTAGCTGCAAACCCCTCCTGATCTCAAGAATTTGTAAAACTGGCAGGATGTTGAAGTGAATGCCCCCTATTGTATCTATGGAAGCAGCACCAGCTGCAAAGTGGACCCCCATCTTGGTACTAGGGGGAACATATGTACAGCCGAGAGCCTCTTTTTTGGCCAGCCTACTGACAGCCAAACTGGCAGCAGTTCTGGGACCCATGACATATATGGTGCAAGAAACCACAGGGGATAATAGATTACCTGTCATCACTCCTAACCCTATATGGAAGTGAAGGAGGGACCCCTGTCTGAGGCCTGCTGTACTGAAGGCTCCGGTCATGGCTCACCCTGCCATAGGTAGTGGCTTGCTGTCCAGCCCAGCAAGAAACACTCTGACCTGAAATCGGAGCAAGCAAGTTGAGCTAATGGACAGAGTTGTGGGCAGAATGGTTACTTGTAATTCATGAGAACAAACATCTTCAGGTCTGGAGAAATAGTTGGGCTGTATTGTGAGGGCTGAAGCTCTGATTATCAACCTGGAGAGTCCAAGACTGCCAGATAGGGCACCGATCCCTCTGGGGTGCTCAATTATGGCAAGACTTGTGGTGGAATGGCCAAACTGTGACCTATGTGGAGCACCATGTGTCAGGGCTAGTCCTCTTTCCAGGGAATGACTTAGCAGATTCCTTAACTAGGGCAAGGTATGAGGTATGAACTCTGCTGATCAGGCCAATACCATTAAACATTACAAAGGTTGAGTGCAGCCTTCAGGATGCTGCTAGGATTAGAATCTGATCAGAGAACCCATTCTACCATGGCTCAGGCACAACAATGGGAACCAGAGACGATGACATCACCTGGCACTTCCATGTGCCTTACAGGCTGCAATTGAGAGTATGATTGAGAGATATAACGTGCTTTTAAATAACAAGCTGACCTATTTGGCTCCAAGATTTCTTAGCTGGGATAGGCCTTACCATAGACTGTTCAGTTTATGGACAGCCCTGCTGTCCTGGGAACAGCCCACTGGTCACCTTTTGAAAGCACAACTGACATGTCTGTGGATTTGATTGGCAGAGCAAGGTGTTTAGGTTGTAGAACCACCTTTAATCCTCCCTACACTGGAGCCAGAGACCTGGTACCAATGGACCTGGGAGTGGCCCACAGACCCCTTGATGGGGAATTTGGTGTTCCTCTTGGAACTCTGGAGGGGTGGGCTGCGTCATGGCATAGAGGTCCTGGTCCAGATTTCAATGAGGCCCCTGAAGGCCTTTGTATGCTCTTACCTGATGCCAGGGCTACTATTCTGAAGGGAAGTGGTAATGTGGCTGCCTGGCCTATTCCCTTGGATGATAGAACTGACTTCAACTTCATTGCCTCTGGTGGCAATGGCGACTCAGTTCTAGTATTCTAAACCAGGAGTTAAAATGCTGCTGGCCACCATCCCACTGCAGAATGAACATGCAGTTTATATCCTCCTTCCAGGCTGAGACCTCCTAGGATGGTTTCTCTTTCTGTTCTAACCTTCTCACCAGGATGAGTCAATCCACAGTGTCACCTCCTGGGCATATATACACTGGCTCATGTGCACCAGTGATCACACTGTTGGGTGTGCACTGAACTCCTGATGAGTGGAGCCAAAGGGCTTCTGTAGAAAATTACACCAGCATCGCTGCAGTGGGATGGACTGGCGATGACAGAACTAGGCTAGACCCACCTGGGATGAGCAAAGTCAGACTGTCAGTGTGCTGCCCCAGAGGAGGAGAGCCACCCTCAAGGACTGGGAGCTTGATGTATAATGTCTGGGAGTGGGTGACAAGGAACCAAGTCATGTTGTTAGATATTGTCCCCTATGTATTGAACAGTTAAGTGTGTCAGTGGGGAACCACACAGCAGGATGGATGCCAATTAATTTGCATAACACCACATTAAGGAATGAATAACACAAATGCCTGCCGGGGTGGCCATAATCCCTTCGCTATAGTGTCCACTGACTGACCCATTGTAGATGTCTTATGGGCCTGTGGCACGTTGGATTGGCCATACCTCCATACACACTGAATGGGGCACTGGACCCAAGAGTCTCCCTATATTAAGGGCACTGTTAAGTCCACATGGACACACTCCATGATTGAGATGCTGTGTCACAGATGGTACTGAGTTAAACAAAGAGCCTGGTAATTCTAGCCTATGGCAAGGCTGGTACCAGTGGTAAGAACCATAAACTTAGTCCTTCAAGTTGAAACTCTAGCTCAACCCATGGCACAGGCCCTAAATATCACATGCCAGTTTCTGCTGTTGTTTATAGACAAAATGCCCCAAGTGAGAAAAGTGGTGTTACAGAATTGCTGACTGCTAGATTTGCTGACTGCTGCACAGAGAAGCTTGTGCCCTCTCACACCTAGAGTGCTGTGGTTTTATTCCTGAGCATCATACACTGTACAAAATGCCTTACAAGAAATGGGTACAGGGAATGGAATTTAGCTCAGTGGTTCCAGCACCTGCCTGGCAAGTGCAAGGTCCCTGGTTCAATCCCTGGCGACCACATACAACAATACTAGGTGTGGTGACTCATGCCCACCAGCAATCAGTACCACATACCAAAGTGCTGGGCATGGTGGCTGTAATCCCATGGTGATCTGTAATCCCAGCACTTGGGAGGCAGAGGCAGGAGGACTGCTGAGTTTGAGGTTTGCCTGAGCTACATAGTGAGCTCAGGACCGGCCTGAACTATAAAGAGAGACCCTGTCAGAAAGCAAGTGAGAGAAAGAGAGGGACAGGGACAGAGAGAGAGACAGAGGGAGGGAGGGAGGGAGGGAGGGAGGAAGGAAGGAAGGAAGGAAGGAAGGAAGGAAGGAAGGAAGGAAGGAAGGAAGGAAGGAAGGAAGGAAGGAAGGAAGGAAGGAAGGAAGGAAGGAAGGAAGGAAGGAAGGAAGGAGAGAAAGACAAAAAGAGAGAAAGCGAAAAAGAGAAAAAGGATGAGGAGGGAGGGAGGGAGGGAAGGAGGGAAGAAAGAAAGAAAGATTCCCTAAGACAGAGATGGGCATCCCTGGAACCGACATGGTCCCTGGTGGCTCTCAGTGGTGATGCAATAACAATGCAGTTGATGGCTGTGTCTTTCTTCCTACATTACTGTTGTGGATTCTGGGCATAAAGGTTAGCCTTGTGCACTGGCTGTAAGAAGTGACAACCCTCAGGCCGGAGGGTTAGCTCAGTGGTTCTGGTGCCTGCCTCGCAAGCGCAAGGTTCTGAGTTGGATCCCTGGTAACCACATATAATGCTGGGCGTGGAGACACGCCCACCAACAATCAACACCGCATACCACAATGCC
>PVIC010041837.1:0-16011 GCA_004025085.1 Thryonomys swinderianus | reverse complement strand
TCTATGCTCTTTGATTAATTTAGAAGAATGACCTTGCAAACAAAAGTCTATTGTGTAGGTCCATTTGCTTGCTTCGGGAACTTTCAGGTTATGAGAGTCCCTAATGGACATGAAGATTTTGGTAGTTCTGACTCTTCCAAAGTGATTCTCTCATATCAATCTCTGTAAGACCTTTTCCAGAGAAGTGGTGTTCCTTCAATGAGAATGAGTAGAATTCAGAGTGATGCCTGGCCCACAGGAGGAGCACAACTACCAGAAAGACAAGGCCCTAGGACTCAGAGGCCTGAGGGACTGATATAGCTAATCACTTCTCCCTACTGTGAAATGACAGCAATTACTTAATTTTGATTATGTGTTGAGGAGATAGCATACATCGTTCTGGGGAGACAATGCACTGTGTTTTCACGTTCATTGATAGGAAAACAAGACTGAGAACTCCCATATGTTCTGAAAGCCTTGGTACCTAGCAATGGTCTCTTCCCTTACATTGTTCTTTTGACTACATCTCAGATCATAAACACATAACAATAATATGTTGTTCCAGTTTGCTTCTGCATGTCTCTCCAAAGCCTCACGTGGTCTTAAGTGGGGCTTTTTCTGAGGTGGTTGGATCTAGAGTGTGTAATGTTCACTCACTGGTTTGGAATCACCATGATCCTAGTAGCCTAGAAAGAGTACAAAAAGGGTAGGAGAAAGCTGTTCCTCCCTTCCTTTGTTATCTTCTGCCCACCATGAACTGTTGATCCTCTGTTGGATTCAGCCAATGATAGGCTGATACTTCTTTTAAAAATGAGCTATATAAACCTTCCCCCCTTTATTGTTGGGTATCAGGTATTTTGTTTTAACAACTAAAAAAAAGTAACTATGACAGAATTTGAAACCAGTAAAGTGGGTCATTAGTGTGACTATAAATGACCACATGGTTGAAGAGCCTTTGGAACTGGCATGTGGAAAGAGTTCAGAAAGATGCTGGCTGAAGAGAAACTTTGGCTTAGGCTGTGCTAGATAGGAGGTTCTGCCCAGAGCTCAGAGGACCAGAAAGCTGATAGAAAGGTTGCTGGTAAAGACCAGGTTTAGGAGGTTTCTTCTGTGAAGAGCAATTGTTTTATCTACTGGACTCCAATGTGTGTTACTGGTTTGTAGAGTTTGTCTGCCTTTTGCTCATGTTCAGATACTTTGCCTGAGATTGAGATTAAGGACAGTAATTAATCTTGCAGGAGAAATTTCAAAGCAGTCTAATGTTGAAGTAGAAGCATGGCTATAGTTGGAGGCTTTTGACCAGAATTATGTTGAGAATCATGAACAAAAGCCCAGCAAAATCATTTAAAATATTGTGAGTTTGGCCAAAAAGAAGCTCTAATAAAATGGTAGCCTGTAAAGATGGAACAGATGTGAAACTGTTTGTTGAAAACACTAGTAAGAAAAAGCCAAGTAGTTCACAAGATAATGTAAAAGATGGCCTGAGGGTACCACAAGAAGCAACAGCACTCCAGCCTTTGGCGCCTCAGAGTCACAAAGGTGAAAAAAATCTGTGCTGTTAGAGGAGAATGCCAGAGCACCATGTTCCAGAATCACAGCAGCCTATGGAAGTTACTACTTAGAATTTGGTTCAGAGATAGCTGACTTCTACAGCCAAGAGACAAGGAACTTCATCTACTGCTTTAAATGGGAGCAGATCTTAGAATTATCCACATAGTGCTGGTTATAGGTACATGCAGAATGCAAGAGTTGTAGGGTGAGGAAGACTTCCACCCAGGCTATAGAAGAAGTCTGGGAGGCCAGCAGTGTGCCCCTGGGAGGGTAGTGTGTACAGCTGTGACTATGAAGCCAAAGGTACAGTGGAGACCCTAGAAGGGTGCAGAAGCCAGGAATGTGGATCACCTAAGGAAAACAGCAAGGGGTGAATGGAGCCATCCCCAGAGAGAAGCCATGAGAGCTACAACCACCAGATGTGCTCTAGGAGTGGAGGCACTGAAGCCCTTTGAAGTTCATATCTTGCCATAGATTCCCTCAGATGCTGGACATGAATAAAACTTTTCCTGCTAGATTTTGATCTTACTTTGGCCCCTCTCCTTTATATCACCTTTGTGTAATTTTTGGAGTGGAAATGTCTAAATTGTGCCATTGAATGTTGGAAGTATTTAACTCCCCCCCCCCCCACCAGGGGCTCATAGCTAAAAGTTTGCCTTAAATTGCAGAGGAGACTCAGAACTTGGACTTTTCAGCAAGGCTGAAATTGTCAAGATATTAGCAACTTTCAGAAATGAACTAAATATCTTTTTTTGTAAAGGGATATGCATGAATCTTGAGGGACGAGGAATTGAATGTTATGATTTATGTCTAGATGCTTCTCTACAGCCATATGTGGTCACAAGTGAGACATTTGTAGAGGTGCTTCTGTTATAAAGTAAATAAACTAGTTAGACATCTTGTAGGCAGACAGGCTGGCCCTGGCAAGCTCACATAGAAAGAGCCAACATAGACAGAGGACAGTCAAAGAGATTTCCACTAAAGACTCGCATTGCTGGAAGAGAAAATTATCCCACCCACATAGGATAAACAGCAGTGCTTGATAATCTAACTAGCCACCAGTCTATATTCTAAGCAGTTGTCATTTCCTCTAGGATAAACAGCAGTGTTAAGTATTCCAAATAAGTTCCAGTCTCTCGGGATAGGGCCAAGACTTTGACCCATCTCTCCCAAAAAAGGCCCCAGACTAAAAAAATTCTTGTAGGCTTATTATGTGACCTGACTCTCATTGGATCCCCATTGAATCAGTATTACCTGAGTGGCTATACTTGTTGTAATCTTATTGGTTTATCATTGGTTTGCCCATTTTGTGATTTCTCATTGCACCAATATTACCTGAGATTGTATTTGCGATGTTACTTGCTGACTGTAATTTTGTCCCATTTTAAACTCACCTTACCTCATGGCTTTGCTCCATACAAGGCCCCTAAAAAGTGATGTTGGTGGGTCAATTATTTTCAAGTCCCCCCTTCTATCTCTTTCTCTCAGGCAGAAGCTTTATTTCTCATCAGAGTTTTTCTTACTCTTAACCTCACTCATTCCTAAAATTCATTCTTTGATTTTACAGAACATGAATTTATATTTCAGGTATTTAGCAGACCAGGAGCTAGGTTTTGCTCCCCTGTATCAGGTGGATCTAGCGTCTGTGATGCCAATTCGGTTGGCACTACCCTGATCCTGGCTTGGTTTGCTACCTTTTGCCTGCCGTGAATTGATTTTCCTCTGGAGCCAACTGATTATGGACTGAAACCAGTACAAGCCATGAGCTAAATAAATCTTTCCCACTTTAAATTTGGGCATCAGTATTCTGTCTCAGTAAAAAGAGAAAAATATCTAAAAAACATTTCTTTCACAAGCACTGATACACTGGGAAAATTAAATTTTTCTCTATTAATTCCTGCTTTGTTCATAATATTTGCACTGGGTCTGATCACAAATTTAAAGCTCTTTCCATAGAGTGAATAACATGCACTTTTCCAACTTACTTTTTTTTTTTTTCTTTTGAGATAGGGTCTCGCTTTGTAGTTCAGGCTGGCTCTGAGCTCACCATGTAGTCCAGGCAAGCCTCGAACTCAGCAATCCTCCTGTCTCTGCCTCCCAAATACTGGGACCACAGGCGTGAGCCACCATGCCTGGCACTGTGGCATGTGGCATTGATTGCTGGTGGGCATGAGTCTCCACGGCCAGCATTGTATGTGGTTACTGGGGATTGAACTCAGGACCTTGCGCTTGCAAGGCAGGCACCAGAACCACTGAGCTAACCCTCTGGCCCTCCAACTTACTTTTTATTGTAAATAAAATAAGGGCTGATATTTTGGCTGATTTTGAAGTACCCACCATTTACTCTGGGGATCATAGGACATATGTCCTTGCTTTATTTTCTGGATTTAATCTGGATATACCATGTAAGAAAGATCTCTACACTGTGTTAACTTTGACAGATAAACATAAAAGAAAAGAGTGGAGTGATTTAATAAATAACTATGAGGTATACTTATTGAGTAAACTACTTTGAAAAAAAACAAAATGAATGTGATGGTTATAATGCTTACTGATTTTGGAGAGTCATTAATTGTTTTTCTAATGGTTTATTTCACATTATTTTTTGACTCATAGGAAGATCTGTCCCTTTTATGAAAACTTTCACTTAAGCCTATACAGACAAAAAATTTGGTTCCACATACCTGCTGTTTTGGTAACCCTATGGCTTCAGGCCTCTCTAACCATGAGAAAACTGCTAGATAGATTTTTCAAATCCCAGAATATTAAGTTACTGTCCAGTGACTGGTAAGGACAGGTTCAGAGCATTCCTTCTTTATAATGCCCATTCTTCACTGAATGAACTGAACATAACCAGCAGTGCTCTTGTTTCTTCCTCAATACCTCTCACCCCCGCTGATAAGAGATAAAGACACTCATTCTCTAATAGGTGAGTTGAAGCACTATTCCAAAGGTTCACCTTCTTTCTGAGTAGATACATAAGACAAGAAGCATCACCACAGAATCTGCAAACTGAGATTCAGGAGACAATCTAAATAGGATGCAAGAGGCCTTTCTAGACCTTGTCTACCAAGATTATTCTCAGATTTATTTTTGACAAAAACTCTATCTTTGGTAAAGACACTATATATGAAAAAAAATTCAGGTTTTTCTATATAAATTAGGATCACCTTCAATTGGAAATAAATTATAAACTATACAGACAGTGGGTCAAAAATATGTCTTGTTATGTATGAGTATGTATATATGTAATTGCTTTTTATTATAGTGCTGGAGATTGAATTTAGGGCTTTCACACTGAACTACATTCTTAGTTTTGTTTTGTTTACTTTGAGTTTGGGGTTCTTGCCAAGTATCTAAGTTGACCAGGCTGGACTCCAATCCATAGTCTTCATTTCTCAGCCTCTCACAATGCTGGAATTGCATGAAATTGCTTTCTTTAATTTAATTATTATTTATTTGTATAAGCAGACTAGAGATAGGCAGTAAGAGGCTGATAATTATGCTTAATGATCATGCAGCAATAAAGAATAATTAAGTGGTAGTGTGATGCTAAAAAACCAGCTAACTTTACGGTGATATGATTAACTGCCTCTCAAATGCAACCACATTAGTCAAGATGTATAAGAGTATGTCTTTTAACATAAGATTACTAAATGTATTACATACATTAAGCAAATTTATACTAACAACAACCTTGTATTAAGGAGGAATATGACTATAACGATCCTTGCCTGTGTGCAAAGACTCTAAATCAGAGCTTCAAACACTGGAGTAGAAATTCATGTGTCAGATAGGCCTGAGGAGAGTACAAAATACAGTATCAGGGGCCAGAGATTTAGCTCAGTGGTTCCTGCACCTGCCTCATAAGCGCAAGGCCCTGAGTTCGATCCCGGTAACCACATACAATGCTGGGCATGGTGACTCACGCCCACCAACCATCAATACCACATACCACAGTGACGGGCATAGTGGCTCATGCCTGCAATCCCAGCACTTGGGAGGGAGGCAGAAGGATTGCTGAGTTCGAGGCTTGCCTGGGCTACATGGTGAGCTGAGGGCCAGCCTGAACTACAAAGTGAGACCCTATCTCAAAAAACAAAAAAAATTCAGTATCAGATATAATCTCTTACAGCATCAGGCTATATAATTTTAATGATACACACTGAGTGTTCAATGCAGAAGTCAGAAAAAAAAATTGGGCCAGAACAGGCAAATTGTGGTTTTACAGCCAAATCCCTTGAGGGTGTTAACCTCCAGTTCTGAAAGATGTCTTAGTTGATACATCCAGAGGGGTCAGTCTGCATGATTTTTGTTCCACAATGTAACCTACCCCCAAGTAGAATATGGTAGACTGATGGCATGTTTCCCCTGTGGTGTGGATCTAAGGACTAAAATTAAGGAAAAGAATTCAACATCATCTATGAAAATACTGACAATCGCTTTATCAGTACTGACAACTATTTATCTGCCTTATCATTACCAAGAATTGTTCCTAAATAATTGATCTCTGCATCAAAAGACATAAAAAGCACTATGGAAATGTAAATCATGGCATTTCTAAGTCACATGAAGTTAATAGGCAAACCATATATATTAAAAGTTTCTACTACAACTCAGTATCAACAAACATGTTTACAAGATAGGCAGAAGATTTGAATATTATTTTTCCAAGTGAAGACACACAAATGGTATATACATCAATTAAAATATGATCAAAGGGAATAAAATGAAACACTGCAACCTACACCTATTAAATTGGCTACAATAGCAGCAGGAAGAAAGGAATTAAAAGTACGTAGATGGGAGGGAAGGAAATGAATTAAGAAAGAAAAAGAAAGAAAGAAAGAAAGAAAGAAAGAAAGAAAGAAAGAAAGAAAGAAAGAAAGAAAATCATTGTACATCCACATTTATAGCAGCCCTCAGTGGTTCCAGAGCCTGCCTAGCAAGCACAAGGTCCCTGGCTTGATCCCTGTTAACTATATACAATGATGCCAGGCATGCGGGCTCACATCTGTAATTTCAGCACTAGGGAGGCAGAGGCAGAGGCAGAGGCAGAGGCAGAGGCAGAGGCAGAGGCAGGAGGATTGCTGAGTTTGCAGCTTGCCTGGGCTACATAGTGAGCTCATGGCCAGCCTGAATTACAAAGCTGGACCCTGTCTCAAAAGAAAAAAAAAAAAAAAAAAGAAAGGACAACCCATGTGTTCATCAGTGTATAAAAAGATCATCAAATTGAAAAATATACCAACAATGAAATATCATTCATCCTTCAAAAGGAAGAAAATTCTAACACACATTACAACATGGGCAAAACTTAAGGACATTCATTATATTAAATGGAATCCGGAATCACAGAAAGTCAAATAAAGTGTTATTTATAGAAAGTACCCATATTAATACAGACAAAGTACAACAGAAGTAACATTAGCTAGAAAGACATCAGGATGGGGAACTTTATATGGGTATACATTTTTAATTTTTCATGAAGAAAAAATCCTGAAGATTGATAGCATATAGACATACATATAGTTAATATTACTGAATTAGTCATGCAAGATCGTTGATTTTTAAAAGCACTTTCAATGTCAAGGAAATTATATTCCCTCCTAGAATCAGGAAATAGATAATCACTAAAAATGTGGAAGTACAGATTTATACTTTAGAAATATCTTCTTATAATAAGGATAAATACATGGAGACAGATTAAAAGTAGTGAAGAATTCATATAACACAGATGAATCTGAATTCACTATGCTAATTCAAAAAAGCCAGTCATAAAAACCAAAAGCCAGTCACAAAACCCTCTATAGAACATGTCCACATTAGGCAAATCTAAAGACACTGAGAGTGGGTGACTGTTTTCCTAGAGTTGACAGAAAGGAAAGGCTGAGGTGAAACATCTGAGAGTTACTGGGTTTCTTTAAGGAATATTGCAAATGGAGTAAATGATAATGGTGACAAACTGCCTGAGTTTGTGAGTACACTAAGAACCACTGAATGGGACTTCTAAGACAGATAAATTGTGTGTTGCTAGAAATAAAGCTGTTAGAAGTTATACATCATATAAATTATATATGAATAAAAGCAGATAAAAATTGAGCCTACAAAATTTTCCCACAATTTATTTAATATCATAGGGTTCTCATCAAGAAGGTCTTAGAGAAAGCTCACACTTGGTTCCCTGGAGGACTTCAAGAGTGTATAATCAAGACAACAAGGAATTTGTCTTCACTTCCATCCTATCTAATTTTAATTGGGATATGTTACATGTACAGATCTTCTCTTGGGAAAAGTGACAGGATTTGCTTCTAGAATATTTTGTTAGTAGTGCCCATAAAGGAATACTAAATTACAACAAAGTAGGCAAATCCCTTGATCTTCTCATCTTTGTCTTCCACTTCCTCTTACTGTGAAGAAAGAAGACTGGGGACACAGACAAGAGGAAAGGTTGCAAAGAAAAAATAGAAGACTAGACCATTGCGGCAATTTGTATTCACTGAAAGTCTATGAACAGAAATGATCTTCAGTAAAATAGGATGTTGGTGCTGCCTCATTGCAGGGAAGAGCCGAAGGAGATAAACCAGCACTGATCCTGTTGAACTAGACTGGGAAAATCTCAGTGATACAAGAGTGGGATTTGGAATGAATCCCTTTCATATTAACACTCCTTCCACAGGTACAATTGAGAGCTCTTAGAGTTTAGAATCTTGAAGCTCTCTTGATTCTTTACCCTCTCATTTACATCATGATCTCCTAGCTGTCACCTATTCTTTTGTAAAAATGTGCATCTATCAGGTACCTGACATTTTGTGAAGAGAGTAAGAATAGTTACCCAAAGACATTATTAGTTCATTCCAGGGAGGAAAGGGGTGCTGACAGTAGCACACCATAGTGCTTTCTATGAATTAATGAAGAAGGGAAAATAGATCTATGGCCTTCTCTAAGGTGATAGTGCAGTGGACAGGAGTAAGCCTAGAGGGTGTTGGCAGTAAGGATTTTTCTCTCAGCCATCATCACCATCACTCCAAACTAGAACTGACATCTCAGAGAAACAGCAGCAAGAGAGAGGTGACACACTTAATGTTTGGTTATTGTTTATTTTGGAAGAGAAAAAATATAGCTAGTATTGATGACTTAATATTTTCTCTATATTCTGTATAAGTACCGCGCGCTAACCGATTGTGCCACTGGAGCTCCTATTTTCTCTATATTCTAACAAAACAATTGTTTCATAGGTGAGAGATTTTGGAACATGGTCCATTTCTCTCTGTATGAATCTAGGATTTTTTCCATCCAAAAGCCAGGTCAAGACTCCATTCTCTAAAACATCTATCAGGACTGGCCCTCACTGATTTTCATTTTCTGCTAACACTTAAATGTTTACACCAAATTCTAGCAACTGACTAATGGTGCGTTCTCCAAAAGTCTTTCCATTTTTCTATTTCAAGGGTTTTACTTTTACTCTTAGAAATGGCTCACCTGGTAGACACAGCAGGGCACTAGAACAACAAGAAAAAGAAAATGAGATGGGTGAGCACATTAGTATGTAAAGAAATGCATAATTTTCTGTTGCCCACTATGTTCCTCTCAATGTCCCCATTAATCAGCTGTTTAGGAGTCCCTTTTAGACACAATGACAGATGTGACTCCACAGTGTCATTTAGAGTCTACACAAATTCACAAAGATAAGTTTTCTGCAAGTTTTTTTTTTCTGGTGATTTTTCATTCTATCACCAAATCTACTGAACTCAGGTCCCAAACAGTCAGTGTTCAGATGGATTAAACAAGGGGTCTATGCATCAAAAACAGCTTGACCTGTTACAAAAGGCCTTTTCTCATATTACATTTGTAACCTTCAAGTTACCAGCCATAATTTCAGGCCTTTTAAGAGTAATTTTAAAATACTTTCAGTAAGATGATTAAAATTTAATGAAGCCTACAGATCAACCAAAGAAAGAGTTTTATTCACTAGGCTTCAAATTTAGGTTTAATTTATTCTCAGACTTTTGTTGAGTTGAGCAGCTTGATCAGAGCCCTGCCTCCTCTAGACACAATCTCAATGAACCCTGGAAGGCAGTAGATCATTGCCATGAAAAAATCTTCTTTGTCTTTTAAGTACACACAAAGAAGAAGAAACAACAATAAAACAATTTATCTCTTCCACTGCCATAATTACAGGTTGTCATGACTGCTGCAAGTTATTCAAAACTTTCAAAGACTAGATAAAAAGAATATGATTTTCTTCAAATTTAAGGTCTGCCACAAAGTAAGATCTCTCTCCACTGATTATTATCTTTTTTTTCTTTCTCCTTCTTGATACTTTCTAGCAACCTTTTAGTATTTCTCTGAGGTAGCTATTGTTTGTTTTGCACTTACGGACTTGATAATAAAACAAGTGCCCAAAGAGGTATCCTAGCAACTCAGTATCTTTTTTTATTTCTCTCTAGTGCTTATTTAATGGATGTTCTGAAGCCTTTTCTCAAGCTATTAAGGGACATATGCGGCTAATCCAGAACAACACACTTCATCTTGCTCTAACTTCCTGGAAGTCAATATTGATTATCTTGGATTATTCCCCTTGAAAAGGGAGAGTTTTAGCCTTGATAAATGTCAAGAGACTACAAATAATTCCAAAGAGGCATTAAATTAGACACTCTGAGGAAAGGAAGGGTATGGACTGGAAAACGGTGACAGCAGGAGAGATGCTTCTCAGTGTCTTCTCACTCTAGCAAGAGTCTGCAATCCCTCGCTGAGGATACAGAAGTTAACAGACATACCTGGCCACATCTCTTCCCTAGTCACTGCTATGATAATATAGGTTCAGGTTTTTCATAATCAAATTCAAAAGACAGCCATACTTTTGATCAGGGGCCGACACTAGTAAAACCACAGGGGCTAACTAAAATCCCAAGACATATAGCATAATTCAAAATAAAAGTCTGAAAATTATAGCTTTATGAAAAAGCCTGGGGAAAAGAGCTCCTTTAAAGGCAGGAAACTTAGATTCATAATGGAATGGTTCCTTTATCAATGCCAGAAAAAAGCAAAGGCATCCTAGTTTCCTGGAAAGAGATGAGTAGAGCTCCTTAAATTGGTGCATGAGAATTTTCAGAATTTTTTTCTATCTGGTTAAATGTTCCATTATTAAAATTAAGTTGTGTAACCAAATAAAATCACATTAAGACAAATATATTTAAAACCATTCACTTATTTAATTATATTTCATTGGTGACTACACATTGGGATTATTTATACTACAAGAATTAGTTGCTATCAATTAGGATTTATTTTCAGAGAGCTTGAAAAAGATTATTCTTTTGACACATGGAACTTTTATAACAAGACCAACTTTTTCATGTAAAAATTAGTGTCAGCATAATCATGGTATTAGAAAATATTTACAAGTAAAATAATTTGCTTGATTAAGATAGTAGGTGGTTGCATACAACAGGACTTAAGATTCCTGATTCTTAATATACAATTATAATTTTCACTCTCACATTGCATTCATTTTTTTCTTTCCATAAGTATCTAGAAAGCAGATCATTGGTGATTTCACATAGCTGGAGAAATGTGGTGGTTACCAGAACACTATATTGTATCCAAGTCTTACCTAACTGTTGCCCTGAGCCATGGAAGTCATTTTCCTTAAAGGTTATAAGACCTCTCCTGCCTACCTTAGTGGTTTATTCTCAAAAAAGTGGGAGATGGATGAAAAATGCTTTTAAATGAGTATGGAGTTTAAAAAATTGTATGGACCATTTCTATTAAATGTTCTTTATTTCCATGACTTCAACAAATGATAATAGTTAAAAGGACAAATCTCTGGCAGAGAATTAAAGAAAAGTAAATAGGACATGAATTTATATTACATTCTACTTTGTCCTCACTAACTGTTTAGATTCATTTTATAGGGTTGTTGAGTATTTTGGCTCAACATCCAGACAAAATGCTGGATGCTTCAGAACCTTTTACAATTTGTATAAATACTTTAGCAGAGGATTCTAACAATAGAAGAAAGAAGAAGGAAAGTTGCAAAGAAAAAATGTTCCGGCAGTATAAAATGTTTATGTTGGCAGGAGAAAGTCCCAAGGATGCGGTGCCATTGAATTTTCTGAACTATGTAAGAATTCAAAATTGATGACCACTAAACTTCAATTCTTCTTATAGGACACCTGTAAGAAACAGGGACCCTATAAGACAAAATCCTCCTAGGTGTCTAACAGCCAAGCTGAAATAAATAAATTTAGGCAGAATATGCTTCTTAAATCTGGCAACCTTTGTCCAATTATATACTTAAAAAAGAAAAGTATCTCTTGATTTCTGCAGTATCAAAGGGGAAATTTTTGTCTTCTTATTGAGTTTAATTTTTTTATTTCTATGGCACCTTGTACCATATATTACATCAACAACATGTGACATATCAAAAAATATTTGGAATTCATGAAATAACTTGTATCATATATATATATATATATATATATATATATATATATATATATATGACATAAAAGAACTAATTGAATGATTGACCATGAATGTTCCAAAATTTATAAGATCAACAGAATTTTTCCAAAAGCTTACAGAATAAATGAGAATGATCATGAAAGAACAGTATAAAAGTGTGCATATTTTAATGACATAAAAATGATTATGTTTTCACTTTGTACAAATGATATTTAAGGAGCTAGATATGCTTACTTAAACTGCATATATACACTCCACATCTATATTAAAACATCTCATAGGGCCCAATAAAGAAATATTTGTATATTTGAAATTTAATTTAAATAATTTACATACATACCTAGAAACTTCATAGGCAAATGGAGAAAAAAAGAAAAACAGACAAGAGAAATTCTTCAATCTAGCTATAGGTTGGAAAATATCTACAACAAAATTAATAATTGCAGAAGTCTTATCAGACTCAGTGTCAAAAGAAATGGAAAGATGACTGACTGCAGCATTCTAAATTTAGCAAAAGTACCTTTCATAAGTGAAAATGAAACAGTAAATTTTTTAGACAAGCAAAAGCTGAAAGAATTCATTTCAGTATCAGAAAAATGTTTTATCCACAAGGAATGCAATTCTAAGTGGAAATTAGACAATATGCAAATGGTATAAACAGATATTATAAAAATAAAGATTAATATACTAAATTATTTTCTATTTTGCTTAATAATTCAAAACTATCAAAAGAAAATGTAGTATCAATATATTAGGAATTTATAATACAGGTATATTAGAATCCAAAACAAAATAGAAAGTAGAGAAGAAACAAATATATTGTTTTCAGATTATAGTATAAGTATGATTTAAAAATTAATTTTATTTAAATACTTACAAGGTCTATGTATGCACAGAAAGATAACTGAAAATATTTTTTTTTTTTTTTGAGACAGGGTCTCGCTTTGTAGTTCAGGCTGGCTCTGAGCTCACTATGTAGTCCAGGCAAGCCTCAAACTCAGCAATCCTCCTGTCTCTGCCTCCCACGTGCTGGGATTACAAGCATGAGCCACCACGCCCTGCACTGTGGTATGCAGTATTGATTGTTGGTGGGCATGAGTCTCCACGCCCAGTGTTGTGTGTGGTTACCGGGGATCGAACTCAGGACCTTGCACTTGCGAGGCAGGCACCGGAAACATTGAGCTAATCCTCCGGGCCTGAAAATAATTTAAAACAGGTAAAAACCATATGCCAATAATAGAGCTAAAATGAAGTTAATAAATTTTCCATAGAGAAGAGAGTCAGAAAATAGAAAAAGAAAAGCACAGATGAGAAATAGAATAACGATAATGTGCATTTAAACCTAAATATTTAACTATAATGACTATAAAGGGTCTATCATCTCCAAATGAAATTAGATATTGTCTGATTTGACAGGGAAAATAAGACATTATGGTTTTTTTGTAAGAAATTAATTTTAATTATAAGGATAGATTAAAGTTAAAAGAATGGAAAAACTTTACCCACTAGACACTTTTCAAATAAAAGTGAACTAGTAATCAAAGGAAAGATTTCAAAACAAGGAATATTATCAGAGTTAAAGAGAACATAACATAATGATGAAAGGATCAATTAAATCAAAAGATGAAAAATAATAATGTGTGGACAAATGAGAAGTGTTTCAAAACATAAGAAACAAAAAGAGGAAATTGAAATAGACAAATTTACACATCCCCAGAGATTTTGACATCCTTTCCTAATAACAAAGGAACCTTTCTCCACTTTAGTAGGAATGTAGACTAGTACAACCATTACAGAGATCAGTATAGAGATTCCTCAAAAAACTAGGATTAGAGATTCCATTTGACCCTGCTGGGGATATACACAGAATAATTACAAGATTCCTATCACAGACACATATGTGCACCCATGTTTATAGCAGCTCAGCTTGTGATAGCTAAATCTTGGAAACAACCCAAATGCCCATCAACACTAGACTGGATAAAGATATTTTGTTGTATTTTTAAAAAGTAAAATGGAGTATTACTCTGCCATAAAGAATGATGAGATTGAATCATTTATACTCAAAGGGATGTACCTTCAAGACATATTCATAAGTGAAATAAATTGATCACAGATGTGTAAATATAATATATTTTCTCTGATATGAGAAACTGAAGTTATAAATGTATTCTAGAATGCATGATTGATATTGTGAAATAGTAAATATTCAAAAGATAATGGGGCTTAGGGGTAAATAATGAAGAAAGAAAAAAATGTTAAAGGAAACAATGCTTGTGTATATAGGAGTGGGGGGAGGTAGGGTGTGTAGGGGAGAGGGAAAAATGAGAATTAAGTTGTGTCATATACTGGTACAAATTCTCAGTGTGGAGTGTAATTGTGATGTGTATATATAATGTACCAATAAACTGTACCAAAACCCCCCAGCAATTTAGAAGAGACAACTGCGGTTAAAAAAGAAGACATTATAAGGACAATTTACCAAAAATGTATATAAAAATAAAAGGCTCTAGAATGCAGGAGCAAGTATTTCTCATAAAATTAGACCTATAGACAAACAGGATAGAAAATCACTAGGCCCAAACATAGAATCTAATGAATTTTTACAAAGATGCAACAATATGAGTTGGAGCATTTTATTTTTATGTACAAGGAAAAAAAAAGCTAAGCTAAACCACAATCTACCTCTCCTACCACAGGTAATAAAATAAAGCAAGCAAGTATATGAAACTTTTGGAAGAAAACATCTGAGAAAAAGTTTTGTGTTTTTGCTTTAGATGTGGATACCTTAAGACAGAAAAATACAAACAACAGGAATTTATAACTGATAAATTTTCTTCCAGCCATATTAGAAATACAGTTTAGGGCCTGAGACTTAGCTCAGTGGTTCTGGCACCTGCCTAGCAAGTACAAGGTCCTGAGATGAATCCCCAGTAACACAACAACACTTGGTGTGATGACTCACACCCACCTGTAATCAGTACCTCATACCATAATGCCAGGCATGGTGGATCATGCCTATAAACCCAGGACTCAGGAGGCAGAGACAGGAGGATTGCTGAGTTCAAGGATTGCCTGGGCTACATAGTGAGCTCAGGACCATCCTGAATACAGAGGAAGACCTTGTCTCAAAAAACAAACAAACAAACAAAAACCCCAGCAGTTTAAAAGGTTATGTCAAGAATAACTAAAAACTGAAATCAGAAATATTTGAGAATAGATATTTAAAATATATTATCAACTTTTCCAATTCTATAGTCATAAAATAACTCTTTAAACATTTTAACAAATTTTAAATTCACACAAATAAGATATACATGACAAATTATGTTGTGGTGGTATGAGTCTTTTAGTTCCTTTTTTTTTTTTTTTTGAGACAGGGTCTTGCTTTGCAGTTCAAGCTGGCCCTCAGCTCACTATGTAGCCCAGGCAAGCCTTGAACTCAGCAATCCTCCTGCCTCTGCCTCCCGAGTGCTGGGATTACAGGTGTGAGCCACCACACCAGGCACTGTGGTATGTGGTACTGACTGCTGGTGGGCATGAGTCACCATGCCCAGCATTGTATGTGGTTACCAGAGATCAAACTCAGGACTTAGCGCTTGCAAGGCAGGCGCCAAAGTGACAGCTAAATCTCCAGCCTGAGTCTTTTAATTATTTTGCATATATGACCTTCAGGGGGAATTGCAGGATCAAATGGGACCTCTAATCCTAGTTTTCTGAGCAATCGCCACACTGATCTCCATAATGGTTGTACTAGTCTACATTCCCACCAACAGTGGAGAAAGGTTCCTTTACATCCACAACCTCGCCAGCATTTGTTGCTGACTAATTTCTAAATAGCAGCCATTCCTGGTGGAGTCAGATGAAATCTCAATGCTGTTTTTATCTTCATCTCTTGAATGACCAGTGATGTTGAGCATTTCTTCATATACTTCCTAAAGTTTGCGTCTTTAATTGGTTCTTTAAAATTGAGGGGGATGTTGGAAACAACCCATATGTCCATCAACTGGAGAG
>PVIC010041836.1:0-16052 GCA_004025085.1 Thryonomys swinderianus | reverse complement strand
CCCAGCATTATATGTGGTTACCGGGGATTGAACTCAGGACCTTGCGCTTGCGAGGCAGGCGCCAGAACCACTGAGCTAACCCTCCGGCCCTGTGACTCAAATTTTTAAAAATACAATTACAAATAAATCTTAAAGGACTGGACGTGTGACTCAATGTAGAGCACTTGCCTAGGGTGCACAAGGCCCTAGATTCAATGCCCATTATTACATAATTAAAATGAAACAATTTGAAATGTTCAAAATGTGTGTTTTATCCCCCATTGTCCATATTAAACAGCAGGTGCACACTGAAGTGCCTTTGGCAACTCTGCAGGGCAGCGGCGACCTTTACAAGGTGTGTACCCACTGTGCATCCCGACCTGTGCGCCTGTGCTTAGTAGTTAGTCCACAGAAGGCAGAGGCTTCTTCCCTGGGGTTTCTTTCTTTTCTAGAAATATTGCACAAATGCTAAGATAAGCTCAATTGTTTTCTGTTAGATGTCTATTAAATTTTTTCAAGTTTAAAAAAAGCATTTTTGGATCCTGAGTCTTTATTATTATTATTATCATTATCGTCATGATTTTTTTTTTTTTTAGACAGGATCTCTCTTTGTAGTTCAGGCTGGCCCTGAGCTCACTAGATAGCCCAGGCAAGCCTGGAACTCAGCAATCCTCCTGTCTCTGCCTCCCGAGTGCTAAGATTACAGGCGTGAGCCACCATGCCCAGTCCTCATCATGATTTTTGAAGTTATAAACGTAGCAAGGGTGACTCCAGGAGGAATTAATTCTCCATTTCTCAGAGTCAGGGAGCTGATAAGCTCAGCCCAAACCTGTGGCAGACTGAACTCGGGCAGGTTGCTCATCTGTCTCTAATGACAGGTGTAATCCCTTCCTGGCCAGGAGTGGGGACTAGGTAGATGAAGAGTGTAGGGTACCAAGGGCACCCCACCTGAAGAGCTTGAAACATAGTAGAGGCCAGCAGTCCAAGCAGCTTTCCAGTGATAAAAGTGAAGTTAAAGGAAACGGAGGATCCCACCTGAGAGAACATGCAAAGGCTTTGCATACCCAGGTGGAGTGCGCGGTGGGAAACTCCTCAGAGCGTGGCCCCCCACTGCACTAGACCTAAAGGAAAACAAAGGTTCCACCCTGTAGAGCTGTTTTAAGAGGAGGGAATTTTTGAGTCAGACCCAACTCTGATTCATCCCCAAGATTCCCTAGTCACATGCAGAGAATTTTCATTATGTTTCCACAAGCAGTATTTCCTACCTTTAAAAATCACAGCTGAAAAACTCAGAGTGCTTAACTATTTTCCCATATTACTGAAATATGGCTCTATTTAAAACATATTTGAGTTATTTGTATAGTTATTTAATTTGTTATTATACTTTAAGCCGAAGTATTAGTATATAACCAACATACACAAAAATTTTCCTTTAGTTAGGATAGCCTTATGTAAAAGTAGGTTAGCAGAAATGCCTTTTAACTAGAGAAAGGCTTAGTTTAGTTTACCCTCCAATGTGGTATTGCTTTGGCTTAGTTTAATCCAAATACTTATTCTAAAATCAGCAGCTAAATGGAATGCTAGGCAGTGACTCCTACTTGATCAGCCACAGAATTCCCTGTAAGTCTGGTAGGTAGACAGATTGCTGGGATTCAGGAGGTCTGGGTTAGAGCTTGAGGACTTGTATTTCTAGCAAGTTCTTCACTCAATGCTGGTGCTGCTGCTGCTGCTGCTACAAAAGTTATCTTTTCTATCACTCGAACCTTCTAGTACCTCTCTGTTAGCATTTTTGTGAGTTTTTCGTGGAGATGATTCTGTGTGATTTCGTGGATCTGTTCTGTGTGTGGCTGTGTAGTATTTGCACTCAAGGATATTCATGGAAAATTAAAGCAGAACTGGCTATATTAATGTAGGATATAGTAGATTTCAGAACAAAGAATATTACTGGAGATAAAATCATTTCATAATAATGGGACAAAATTCTACATGTTTAGGCACCTAGTAAAGCTTCAAAATATATGAAGCAAAAATTAATAGAATAGTGAAAAGAAATGGACAAATTTACTGTTACAACCAGAGATTTGACACTCACCACCACTACCACTTATTAAAAGGGAAAACATATAGACAGAAAATTAATGAAGTTACACAAGACTTGAGCAACACTATCAATCACCAAGGCTCAGTTAGTATTTATAGAACATTCCACCATTTGTACACATTGTTTTCAAGAATACATGGAATAAGCCGGGCATGGTGGCTCATGCCTGTAATCCCAGCACTCGGGAGGCAGAGGCAGGAGGATTGCTGAGTTCGAGGCTTGCCTGGGCTACATAGTGAGCTCAGCGCTAGCCTGAACTACAAAAGCAAGACCCTGCCTCAAAAAAAAAAAAAATACATGGAATAGGGCCGGAGGGTTAGCTTAGTAGTTCCGGTGCCTGCCTCACAAGTGCAAGGTCCTGAGTTCGATCCCCAGTAACCACATACAATGCTGGGCATGGAGACTCATGCCTACCAGCAATCAATACCACCTACCACAGTGCCGGGCGTGGTGGCTCATGCCTGTAATCCCAGCACTTGGGAGGCAGAGACAGGAGGATTGCTGAGTTCAAGGCTTGCCTGGGCTATATAGTGAGCTCAGAGCCAGCCTGAACTACAAAGTGAGACCCTGTCTCAAAAAAAAAAAAAAAAAAAAAAGAATACATGGAATGGGGTCGGGGATTTAGCTCAGTGGTTCTGGAATCTGCCTTACAAGCACAAGGTTGCAAGTTCAATCCCTAACTACATACCGCAATGATGGGCATTGGTGACTCATGCCTGTAATCCCAGCACTCAGAAGAGGCAGAGGCAGGAGGACTGCTGTGAGTTTGAGGCTTGCATGGGCTACATAGTGAGCTCAGGGCAGCCTGAACTACAAAGTGAAACCCTGTCTCAAAAAAAAAAAAAAAAAGAATACATGGAAGATTTATCTCTTCAGACCATATTCTTTACCATTACACAGCCTCAAAAGAGTTAGAGATCCAATCATACAAAGATGTTCTGTGGCACACTGAGGTTAAATTGAAATTAATAAATAGGTGATTTCTCAAAAAATTAGAAATAAAATTATGAGCCAGCTATTCCATTTGTGCATATACTATATGCACAAAAGAACTAAAAGTAGAGACTTGATCAGATATCTATATAGTCACATCCACAGAAGCATTATCCACAACAGCATTAGTCATAGTAGTAGTAGGTGGAAGTATATTCATCTGTTGACTTATACCCAAGCTACATCAATGGATGATTAGATAAAGTATGTTCTACATACAGTGGAGATGACTCAACCTTAAAAGGAAAGAACGTCTGCCACACCATTCTTGAAGATGTTTGGCTGAGTGAAATAAGCTAATCCCAAAAAGACAATTGTGATATGATTCTACTTCTGTGATGCTTCTAGGAAGATCAAGTTTATAAAGACTGAAAGTGAAGCAGTGATTGCCGGGCTCTCTGGGGAAGGAAGGATCCTCAGAGTTCACGCTGTTTTGGACACAGCTTCAGTTTTGGTAGATTAAAAAAGGTCTGAGGATACATGGCGGAGATGACCATGTGGTGGTGTGAACGCTCCTATTGCTGCGGAGTTGTACACTCAAAATGGTTAAAATAGCAAATTTTGTGTCAGAATTCTTTACCACGATAACTACTAAAACAAGATACAGGGCCGGAGGGTTAGCTCAGTGGTTCCGGCACCTGCCTCGCAAGTGCAAGGTCCTAAATTCAATCCCCAGTAACCATATACAATGCTGGGCGTGGAGACTCACACCCACCAACAATCAATACCGCATACCACAGTGCCGGGCGTGGTGGCTCACGCCTGTAATCCCAGCACTCGGGAGGCAGAGGCAGGAGGATTGCTGAGTTCAAGGCTTGCCTGGGCTACATAGTGAGCTCAGGGCCAGCCTGAACTACAAAGTGAGACCCTGTCTCAAAAAAAAAAAAAGATACAGTGTAGCCCACACCTGAGGCCACAGCCCTGCTGGCTGCTGGCTCCCACTTCATGCCTCAGCCCGGCCGCTACAAGGCCTGTGTTGCTCAGCTGCCTCCTACTTCTCCCATCAAGGGTCTAGTAAATCCTGAGGACCTGGGCCGAGCAGACCCCTGTTGTCTCTTCTGGCCTTCTGTCTTTCCTTAGACTGCTGGTTTGTGCTTGCTGTGCTATTTTCTAAAAGTAAAACCAAATGTTTTTGGATGATAAAATGCATAATATAAAATTATACAGAAAAGCAAGGTAGTGGTTACCACTCACAAGAAGGAGTGGAAGGTATTTGGGGAAGGGAATTCTAAGAATTTCCAGAGTACTAGTAATCTCTTTCTTACTCTGCGAGGTGGTGGTGGGTATGTGGATATTTGTGTGTGGGTATGTGTGTGTTTGTGTTCTAGCATACATGCTGCTGAAGTGAGCACTTTGTGTTTTAAATTAAACTGAACATACCCATTTGTTGGAATGCATTATACTTTTTTTTTTTTTTTTTTTTTTTGAGACAGGGTCTTGCTTTGTAGTTCAGGCTGGCTCTGAGCTCACTATGTAGCCCAGGCAAGCCTTGAACTCAGCAATCCTCCTGCCTATGCCTCCCAAGTGCTGGGATTACAGGCGTGAGCCACTACACCCAGCATTGTGTTTGTGGTACTGATTGCTAGGGGGCATGAGTCACTGTGCCTGGTATTATTGTATGTGGTTACTGGGGATCTAACCAGGGACCTTGCGCTTGCAAGGCAGGCGCTGGAACCACTGAGCTAAATCTCTGGCCACAATATACTTTTTATGGTACCAGGAATTGAACTCAGGATCTTGCACTTGCCTGGCAGGCACAGTACCACTGAGCTACATCCCCAGCCTGAGAATGAGAATTTTAAAGTGCTTTCGTCATTTAAAGGGCAGAGTGAACACATGATCAAGCGTGGCATACTCTGTATGACCACTTGACTTTTCAGTGTGGCATTGAACTTCCTCCTTCTCTGTGCTGTTCATCCGCTTTATACTTGACTGGAAATAATTGCTTCATTCTCTTCATATAAATTGCTTCCCCTGCCTTTGCTAGGCCATACTTCCAGTTTGGTTCCCACAGATTTTGTGTTTATTTGGTAACAAAGATTTCTTAAAGTAAACCAGTTATATTTGAGTTTGTGATTATAATCTCTTGTGGGCATTACTTATAATAAACGGCAAATCTTTTCAAAGGCATCTCTTAGATATAGGAATCCCATGGCTTTATACTAATTCCACATGTTTAATTTTGGAATTTTAAAATCATAGGTTTGAGTCTTGTTTCTCCACACATTTAGTATCTGTTGTATTTCCAAATGCCAACGACAAGTCTCAAATCCATAGCAGAATCCCTTTGTGTGTGTCATCGCCAAATCTAGTAAACACAAATCTGCCTGCACTGTCAACCTCTGTTGAAATTTACTTATTCATTTGTCTGCCATGAGGTTCTGAGCTTCCTGGGATCGAAGGTCACACCTTATTTATCTCTTCATTGGAAACTCACACCTGTGTGTCGGAAAAGTAAAAATTACAGTAGGGGAAGAGTGTGGAGCCCCCCAGTACGGCCAGAGCACGGGGAGCGAGGGGAGGAGGAGCAGTGGGCCCAAGACCAGAGGCGCCGGATGGGAATGGATTAAGCTGCAACCGCCACCTTTAGACCTTTGAGCCGGGTTTTGTACCGTGGGGATAATGGAAGACTTTTGTGGGAGGTGTGACATCTGTGTTTAGAAAGCTAACCTTCCAAGTGCGCGCGCACGTGCATGCGTGTGTGTGTGTGTGTGTGTGTGTTTGTGTGTGTGTGAAGTGAAATGGAAGTGGGAGAGATGGCAGATGGGGAAAACTGCTAAAACAGGAATGAGGCCACAGAGACTGAAAGATCCTTGTTTCACTGAAGCCTCCACTGTAATATCTGTGTTCCTGAAAATGTAAGGGGTGTGAGATTTCTCAGGAACTTTGGAGTAGGTGATTTTATTTCTGATGTGCCCTGAGAAGTGTTCTTCTGAGGTGCACACACACCTCAGTGCAGTGTTTAAGTATATCCTTTTTGGAAGTCATCTTGCTGCACACTTTGGTCACTGTCATTGATTACAAACGTGACCGTTCCTAAGACAAGATTTCCTGAAGTTCTTGTTTAACCCGCTGCTCTGCTGCATTGCAGTTTCTGTCCAAACTCCCTCTCCGCAGTTCGTCCCAGCGCCCGGTCCCCTGAGCAGCGCGTCTTCCTGTCAGGGCGGCCGCACCTCAGGGCACCGTCATCTTCAGCCTGTCGAAGCAGCTCCTTCTTACCCAGGTCCGTCCTCCTGCAGTCCCTTTGTGCCATTCACTACTTACAAATGCTCCCAGAGAAGCAGCCCACAGCTTTTTGGACTATGACTCACAGTAGGAAATACACTTAATATCATGGCCCAATACACAAATACATACAAACAAGCTTTCCATTTTTCTATTCTGTCTCATGCTGTTATATTTTGATCTCTGAAAAGCAGTGCTGGCTGAGTGAACCCCACGAAAGCCATTTCAGAGCTGATCACTGGGAAAAGCGTAACTTCTTAGGGTTCTTACGGTCCAGTGATGGAAACAGTCCTCTGAGAGGGTGTGATAGGCTCTTCTCGCCTGTTGCACCTGGTCCCTGTAATTTGTATGGCCCAGCTCTCCTGAACCTCCTAGTGTCCCATAGTCATGCTGTGCACCATTGCCCGCCCCCCCCGTCTAACTCGTTAATTCTAGTCCTTCTCCGTCAGCTCATAATGTTACATCAGAAAGTATCACACTGATGATATTTATACAAAATATTTATCAAATATCATTCACTGTACTTAACCCTCCTCGTGAGTTAATTAAACGCCACATGCCAGAACAAATGCTTCAAAGGGGTTAACTTTACCTCATGTCCATGCATATGTTGTTCAAGGCCGGAAGGACATACATTTCATATTCTCTCTTGCTCAAATTTCTACAGTACTCATAAGTCACCTCTGAGGTTGTCTTCCTCTGGCCACTGAACCTTTGGCCATCAGGTCGTCCACAGGTACAAGTACCATTTCTTCAGAATTATGAGGAAAGTACGGGGTGTGTGTGTGTGTGTGTGTGTGTGTGTGTGAGAGCATGTGTGTACAGTTGTCTGAGAGCTTGAAGATGAGAATGCAGTGACAGACTACCATCTGCCTAGTATTTTATATTGTTAGCTCACTTTCATTGATGGCTGGGATGTTGTTGTTGTTGTTGTTTTGTGGTACCAGGGATCAGCCCTTGTGCATCCAAGGTTGGTGCATTACCACTTGAGCTAAATCCCCAGCCCTACTGATGGCTGTTTTTAAGGCTTAGTATCACCCCTCATTTCCTATTATCAGAACTGTAGTAAATGAGATCATAAAAGTTATACACCCTTGACCAAGGAACCTTATATTCTTAATTTGAGTAACAGTCCTAATACCAAGTCACAGAGTATTAGTCAAAGTAGAAAGGCAGAAAATCAATCAGTGGAAAACTAATGAATATATTTTGTGCTATAGCAAGTGAGCTAGAGCTTTATGATTGCTAGGGAACAGAGTAGGTATGGGTAAATACACTTTTTTTTTTGCTTTTTGAGACAGGGTCTCGCGTTGTAGTTCAGGCTGGCTCTGAGCTCACTATGGTGCCCAGGCAAGCTGCCGCAAACTCAGCAATCCTCCTGTCTCTGCCTCCCGAGTGCTGGGATTACAGGCGTGAGCCACCACGTCCGGCACTGTGGTAAATACACTTTTAATTTCAGGTGATTATTTCTATTTGCAAATAGAAATGACCCCCAGCAGGTAAATAGTCCTTGGAAGGGAATCATAAGGTAAAAATACTGTTCAGTGTTCTCATAGTACCACATCTATCTCAGATAAAGGTTCTCAGACATGTTTGAAGGGTCTTGGAAATCTTTCTCTGGCTGGCCTGAGGTTATTCATTGCTTTTCTGATAATGTGTGTTCGTAGTGAGAAAAAAAATAGCCCACTCAGTTCTTATTGGTGATAATAAACAACAATCAATATAAATTCCAATTTAGTATATTTTTAAGTGGCACTGTAAACATGTGAGCTCCTACACTGATGTGAGTTTATTTCTAAAACTCAGCAATCACTCCGGAACACATACTAGAATTTGTTGTTCCTCCTTTAGAATGTTAGGGTCGCTCATGAATTAAAGTTTCATTGTTGTCACATTGTAACTTAATTTCATGCAACCTCTTTTTGGTTTATAATTCTGTGAATGAACAACAAAATAAAATCTAGAATGAAAAATAATTGGTTTAGTAGTTAGGGGACCTAAATTCTAAGCTGCTTTCTGCTTCTGAGTATCTGTTTGGCCATTAGCATATCAGAGATCTTTGGTTAACAGGTGGCTGATGTGTAAAATGACTTAAAATCATAGGATGGTGTTTTCAGAGAGATCTTCTATGATTGTAAATTCTAATTTTCAGTGGGAAAATCCTTTGTTAATTACAATAAATTTAATAGATGGTTTTGATTGATTTTTCTAGATTACTTTTATATAGAAGATGATAAAGTGGCCAGAGACTTAGCTCAATGGTTCTGGCACCTGCCTAGCAAGAGCAAGATTCTGAGTTTGATCCCCGGTAACCACATGCTACAATACTGGGTGTGGTGACACACTCACCAGCAATCGGTACACATCCCACAGTGCCTGGTGTGGTGGCTCATGGTTACAATACCAGGGCTCAGGAGGCAGAGGCGGGAGGATTGCTGAGCTCAGGGCTAGCCTGAACTACAAAGTGAGAGTCTGTCTCAAAAAGAAGAAGAAGGAAAGGGGGAAGGGGAGGGGGGAGGAAGAAGAAGGAGAAGAAGAAGAAGGAGAAGAAGAAGAGGAAGAAGAGGAAGAAAAGGAAACTCCAAAGTTCATAAGAGAACTCACAAATGAAATATACTCCAAATACTAAAATACTGAATTAACAATATTTGTGGCTCTGTGAATCTACTGAATTTATAGATACATTTACTAAATTTATAGTAAATAAGGATATTTGTATGTTCTCTGCCTCAGCACTAAGCCTCAGAAATAAACTGAGATTTTATTCATCCCTGGCATCCTGAGCTGTGAAAAGTAGGAAGTTTGAAAACCAGTGATATCAAAGAAGAATGAAAGCAAATAAAATCAAATCCTGTCAATTTAGAGGCTGATCCATTAAAATGTTTTTTTCTCACTGAAACATAATTCAATGTGGAAAGATGTACACAAGTGTAGTGGATAGTTTTATAAACTGAACACATCTGTGTAATCAATCTTTTTTATTATTTAAATTTATTGGTACATTCTAGGCCATCCTGTGATGACACTCATTACTAGGCTCTTGGACATGTAATAAAGTATCTTGCTTCTCATTTCCCCAGCTCCCTGCCCTCTGTTCACTCTCTCCACCCTCCCCATTCAGAAAGACTTTGTTTTCTTCTTTTCACAGATTTTTTCTTTCCCTTCTTTCCTTCCCCCACCTTCCCTCTCTAGTTCCCCTTTCCCTTGAACATCTTCCTACGTCACAATGTCTGTTATACATTATGGTTCCCATTTACACTCACTCTCTCACACCAGAGAAATTGTTCAGTATTTGCACATGTGTGTCCAATTTATTTTATGTCAGGGACACTAGCATCCTAGAAGCCCTACGCCCACCATGCTCTTTCCTCAAGGGTTGTTACCAATCTGTCTTCTAAAATCAGAATGTAGTTGTATTTGATTTTGTGCTTCATGTAAGTAGGATCTTTGTTTTGTATCTTCTGTTTTCACTTAATGTTACATCTGTACATAGTGTTGAGTACATATATAGGTTATTCTTGTGGCTGTACAATATGCTATTATGTGACTATTGCATAATTTTTCTACTTTTTTGGCTCTTATGAGTAATATTATATACATTTATACATCCAGTGGTACCTCAGCTCACAAACTTAACGCTGTTTAAAAGTCTGGAAAAGATGGCCATGCTCATGTTCATACCAGAAAGATAACCATGGTCGTGTTTGTCATCCAAGACAGAGTTCACAAAGAGAAACAAAATTTTGCCAAACACTTGTTTGCAAATCAAACTGTTTACAAACAAAAGCGTTCATGAACCACTGTATATCTGTTGGTAAATGTATGTATCTATTTCTGTTGAGGAAATACGTTCATGTAGCCTTTCTTAACTACTTCGCTATGTAGGCTACTTATCTTTAGGAAGATTGAAGGGAAATTAGCTTTATAAATATCAAAAGCATGTATGAACTTAAGTTTAAGCCAGTCTGGTCTTTCTCTTCTCTCTTAACAAACACACCCCTGAGCTTGCAGAGCACAGCTGAGAACCGCTGATTCTGAGCCGTACTTAGATGTGGGAAATGGTGGTTCGGTTGTACTTTTGAACGTTAATAGAGCAGCAGACTGTGAGTGGAAGGTGTTGAAGGTCTTTGCATCTTCTAGGTAAAATAAAGTTTAGGTTCCCCAAGATCTTTCCGAGTGCTCTTAACTGAAATATCACAGAAAATTGATAGGATTAGACTGCAAAATAGCCCATCTCCCAAGCTAGGTTACTGTACTTCTATTTACTTTTTTATAAGATAAAATTTCACCTATCCTGCTCCCGCAGATGGAGTTCTGATGCGCGTGGGCAGACATTTCAAGAGGAAAATGCCTGCAGACTCCAGGGACTGGATAAGACCTCTCCTTTTTCAGATACTCCCTCCTCCTCAAGCTTCCCATTTTGTTTTTTGTGTTTTTTTAACCAGTTAGACCTCATACCTCAATAAATTGTTGAAGGATTTATAGTTATTGCAGATAATATTTCATTTGCTTATCTCAGCAAGTCTTTGAGGTAGGCAAGAAAGATTGTGTGGTTTGCAGAGCATTTAAAACATTATGTTCCAATTTGTAGAATGCCATTGATTATAATGGATCTTTTGGTGGGTTATTATTTGTATAACTGGAAGTTTACAGACTTCTCCCATCTCCCATTTACCACACGCTCCTTCGTTGTCTCCCTCTTTTAATCCGTGTCCTTGGGGTGAGCATGGGGCAGGCAGGAGAATGCTGCCCCATGCTCTCTCATGCTTGGAACACCTTGACGCCCACTTGTCACTTTATCTTCCAGTGAGTAAGCACTTACTACCTTAGAGAGTGTTCTGTTAGACGGTGTTAGATGCGCCCAGATTATGGTGCATCGTGTGACATCACAGCAAGTCCAGGCCTCAGGCCATCTCTGTGTCTCCCAGGTGACACTTCAGACCCCAAGGTCACAGTGAGCAGAGGTGCTGACCACCCGTGGGGGCTCCTCGGGCTCCCTTCAAGCCCATAGATCCAAATTCTGCAAAAACACCAAGCATGCCTGCCTCTTGGTTTTGAGGCATGTGGATTTTTGCCCTGTGTTCAAATCAGGTGATTTAGACCACATGAACTTGGATAGAGTAATTCTTTAAAAAGCCACACTGCGTGGCCATTCTGCTGCCTTTTGATGTGTTCAGGTTCCCTGTGACCAGCTTACACATTTCTTTTGTACAGAAGGACCATTTGATCTGGGATTCTCAGAGAGTCTGAAATATATTTTCCCTGACATGCAGCTTTTAAGTATTCCGGAGATGAGGGAGTCTCATTTCGACTAATAGAGAACAGTTTTAATGAGACTCACCTCTGTCCATTGGCAACTGTATGGGCCAGAGTCATGACTTTCTCACCCTCTGGGCTACAACACTGTCAACACTGTACCTTACTGTGACCGGAAGAATGACATTTCTGTGTAAGCCCTTCTTTCTCCCTCATGCCAGCCTTCACTTTGTCTACTACAAATTATGTAGCATATCATATTTTTTTCCAAAATAAGCTAAAGTTGGGAGAAGATGCCATGGTATATGGTTTCATTTCATAAACTCACTGCTGAGTCATTTCCCCTTCATAACTGGGTTAGTTTTCACCAATACCTTTAATTATCCTAGTTCTTTTTAATAAAGCTCATTTTTATTGACTTACTTTCTACTTAATGAATTCTTCTTGGTGAAACAGGAGCTTGCTGGCCCAGCATATAAAATGACCCTGAATTACAGCTTTTTCTGTCTCCTTTGTCTGTTAGCAGTGTATTTTTCTTGCTTCTGAACCTTAAGGAAATTTCTCTTTGTGAAGCCAGAAATTATTGCATGTTGTATTTTTCCTAATTTATGCATTATATCCTTTCATGAATGGTTTTATAGAAGTGCATATTCATACCCAATCACACAGGACTGAAGAATAAATATCCAAAGACTTTTTTTTAATTGCACTGGTTTATGCTTTGATATAAGGCTAGCTTTTCATTCATCCATTAGTAGACCCTGCCAGTCCATTTCTTCCAGTATTTACCCTCTTCCCCTTGCTATCCTGTGTAATTCACCATTACAACTTCATGCTAATAATTAGTCCATTAGTGACACTATTTTGATTGGGTATTACCCAACTGTATAGTCTATTATTAAGTCTTATTTTAAACTCATTGTCGTGTCTTCTTAACAAGTCAGTTTTTCTTATGTTTTGACAGCTTTCTTCTTCCCCACCTGATTCTACTACACTACTGCCCTGTCCTATCACATCACACATTGATTAAAGGCAAATGCATTCTGCATTCCCTTGCTACCCCTGAACTCCCAGATTTGGTTAAGTCTGTAGCTGACACAGTACAGGTGCAGAATATCTGACACATTCCAAGTCAAGTCCTCTAATCGGAAATCCATCATCCACTGTCCTGTCCTACATTATCCAAAACATACCCATTATCCACACAACCTGTTGCAGTGCTTTGCATTCTGGCCTGATAGCTGCTATTAGAATGCACATAGTATAAGAGCACACTGACGTAAACCTATTTTTTAGCTTGAATTTCCTTCCTCCTCCTTCTCCTCCATCTTCTCCTCATTCTCCTCCTTTAATCACAGAAGCAGTAATCAAGAATTAAAATAAGAGAAAATGAAATACAAGACAGCTGACTTACTGGGGAAGAGAGAAAGAAAATCCTGGAGAATGGGGCCCAATCCAAGATAGTCTTAGGGAGCGGAGGTAGAAGGTAAAGAGAAATAAAAATAAATGGTGACTTCAAGTAATAAAAAAAAAGATTTAAAAAAAGTAACAATCTCCTATTCATCTCTTCTGGAAAGCCACCTATGTATTATTCCTAGAAACTGGGGGAGGGGTGCTACTCCAGCAGTTTTCCTTAGGGAGCTGTCCTGTCACTATCTCTATTACCTTTAATTTATAATTTAATTAGATTCTCCATCCCACATCAGTGGCTTGGCTTTCTCATGATGGCTTTCTTCTATCTAGTTGTGTGTGTGTGCTGCTAACTACTGAGTATGAGGCATTTAGCATATGTTGACTAACCCTAACACTTAGCTGACTCCCTCCTGCCTTAAATTCTACCTTTTTATAGAGGACAGACTAAAAGAAAAGCAAAAGCAGTACTATTTCCCCAGACTCCCTTGCGGCTGCAGATACCCTTGAATGTAGTGATCTGAAAAACACATTTGAAAAGAGTTGATCCTTACTATGGTCATGTAAATGTAAAACTTTCTACTCACAATTTAAGGAGAAACTAAGGCTCAGAGATGCAAAGTAACCTGCCCAAAGTAAGTCACAGTGGCCATACATTTTGAGAGACCTAAGGACAGGGCTTCTCACTTCGTGAGGCATCAAGCTCTTCCCACTGTTCTGGGCTGCCTATTGAGTCAACCTTTTATGAAAGCTAAACCTGTACATTTAGAAGTCACATCAGTTAGAAATTCACTCAGATCTGTCCTGCTATTTCCCATTTTTCTTTAGTTGTGGTTGTATTCATCAGTCTTGCTTTAGTTCCAGCTTTAATCTGATTCTTTCCAGAAGTCTCTGATTTTTCTTATGAGCTCTTGCCCAGTAGCAGCAGTCACTTGCTAATGTACTTTTTTATCCTGTGGTCCTCACATTCTTTTTCTTCCTTAGACAGACCATGGATAGGTTGTATTCAACAGCACTAATCCCAACCTGTTGCTCCAGTATGGTGTGTTTCAATTATTTCTCCATTTTGCCAAATAGAGTCCCTTCCAAGTCTGCGGCCTTGTCTTTTTGCCTTCCAATCTTTCTCTGTCTTCTTTCCAAATACTCCCTAAGACAAGACAGAGGAATTGGGCATACCTTCTTCTCATAGAGAAGGCAGGACAAAGTGGATGTCTGCTCTCCACCTGGTATTATTTAAATTTGGATGCTGGCCATTTACCCACTCTTTGTTTTCCTATGTGTAAGAGGGAATAAATTATCCCTTTTTCACCTGCTAAAGAGGCACAGTATGAAGAAACAAATCAATTTTTAATTCAACTAACTTTTAGTATGCATATGCAATGGACTGGCAAGTCAGAAGCCTGAAGAAACAAAGATCCCAAGGGAAGGTTTCTGCCCCGAATTTACTGGCAGAGACAGATTTAGAAACAGAAAGTTCCAGTGTATGGAAAGTGCTACAAGAAGGATATAGCTACCTCGTAGGAGCACCAGTTGACAGTTTACAAAAAGCTTCCTGGAGAGTTTGCGCCTGATCTTGGAAAGATAGACAAGGGAGCAGGAGAGGAAGAACATGTTAGACAGGGAACACTGCAGTGATAGGGCTACAGAAAGAACACAGGCATAAGAGGATAGCTGTGATGGGGGCAGGTCATGTCGGTGGCCTCTGTGTCCCTGGTATCTAGCACCATGCCTGACTTCAAGGAAGGTGCTCACTGGGGGGCTGGATGCCAGGATCGCTAGAGGCCACACAAATGCCTGTCAATTGAAGAGGAACTTGGGCAGGGCCGTGAGTGAGACACAGATGAAACCTAGGACGAGGAGTGGGCAGGAAGGTGGGAAAGACTAGGAAAAGCTTCTGAAAGAGCCTTCAAGGAAGGATATTGAGATTTACTAAAGTGGCTTCTCTTTTTTTCTGCCTCTTCTGTGTCAGATTCTCCATTCACCAACCTCTTGACACTGGCTTAAGTTTCCCTCCACCCCCTTTTCTTCCTGGCTTCCTTCCTGGATTATTTCTTTCATCCTGCCTAGAAACTTCATTCTCTCTAACAAGCCAGAGGACAGAGAGGCGTTGCTCAAGCCCTTTCACCCCTGCTGTAGAGGAATTTTATTACAAAGACCAGGGATATAATAGCTGGCAAAATCATATTTTTAAAGACCCAGAACTAGTGAAAAAGATGAAGAGCACACATTTTCTTACCACATCAATTAAAAAGAACATGCAGTTAATAAAGGTAACTGGGTAACTTCACGAGTCTAAGACAGAAAAATGTAATATTGAACCACGGTATTTTACCTTAAAGTAAAATAATCGATGGATCATGGGTCAGGTTCATGAAGCCCAGGGGCCTGCTGTTCTAGGAAACAAGGACATGTCCCTCCTGGCCTAGAGGTGAAGAAGAGAACCTTCAGCGTAACCTTACAGCAGCTTTGGCTGCCTTTGAACACACATGTGGAAAGAAAGCAATGATGTAGGGAAAGCAACAAAGAAAAGTGACTCTTCACACAATCCAAGTAGACTGCGATGGAAACAGATGACTGGTGTTCAGTGCTGGTTACAGCAGATCATAAATGGCCACACCTGAGGAAGGCTACGAGAAGAAAGAGGTTTGAAATACTGTCCTGCAAAAGCCAAAAGGGAAGTTTTGTCACTCAAACATAAAATTTTATCCAGAAATCCAAACTTGGTGTAAAGAGATAATTAGCTTAAAGAAATAAAATACAAAACAATACCTCTATTAACAAGGAAGATGAGTCTAGCATATTTTCTAGTCAGAAATATTCCTACTAAATGTAGAACGTAAATAAGGAGAAGAATGAACTATATTCTGGACTACCACAAAGGAACAGTGGTTTTTTTTTAATTGAATTATTTATTGGTACAATTTATATACATCTCAAAATCACATATAACATTGGGAAATTTGTACCAGTATATGCCACAAGTTAATTCTCATTTTTACCCATATCCCTACCCACTCCCCCCTCCTCCCCCCTTTATACATGCTCTTTTATTTTCTTTCTGTATCATATTTATTCCTTCCCCTCATCA
>PVIC010041835.1:0-16051 GCA_004025085.1 Thryonomys swinderianus | reverse complement strand
AAATTCCCTTGGGAAAAATACACCTATGTGAGATCTTTCTCTATTAATTGGGTTTGAGTTTCAGCCATTCTTGATTCTTGAGAATAGGTCATTTAATGTAACCCAATGTAGACTGATACGTACTTTTGTATTAATATTCTGTGGCTCCTACTTTAAATTTCATCTAAAGGTGTCTCCAGGCTCTGATTGCAAATGGAAAAAGAATATAGATGTATATATTAAAAAAGAGAGTAATAGTCACCAAATGCCACAGCTCTGAGCCTGAGCAGTGCGATTTCTGCATCTCTCCTTATGCAGCATTACTTCCCTTATGATACAAGCATAGACGGGAGAGAGGTAAAATTATGATTGGCTTATTCTGCCTCTAGAAAAACTAATATAAAAAGCAAATAGATGATATCAGTGCAGAATAATATCTAGGCTTATTTTGAACAAATGAATTCATTCTTAAGCCTGCAAATGGATAGTCTGCCTAATTTTATTTTAATAGATCAATTTATTCATTGATTCAACAAATATTCACTGAGTGCCTATTAAGTACCAATGAATGTTTCTAAACACTGGAAAGTCAAAACAGACCAAGACCAGAAGTCTCGCTCCACTGAGAAAAATAAATGAGCAAAACAAATACACACGGCATATAATGCATGTGACACACATTAGTTAATACCGAGGAAAAGCAGAAATCACAGCCTCGTGTAGAATACTGTGTGAGAAAGTTGGAAACGGAAAAGAATTTTGCAGTGAGTAGTCAGGGAAGTCCTCACCCCAAACTCACAGAAGGAGAAAGCTATACAGACTTCTAGGCAAACACATTTCAAGAAAAGAATGCAGCACGGCAGAGGTCCTGAGGTGAAATGTGTGGGCATCCAAACCAGGAAAAATAGGCCAAGAAAAAGAGAGAGAAAAAAACAGTAATCAATGGAGTCAAAGAGATAACTAAGGCCAGAACTACAGAGCCTTATGGGCAATGGGGAGGACTCAGGATATGAGAGAAAGAGAGGTCTTAATTCCTGGAGGGCCGGAGATTTGGCTCAGTGGTTCCGGCGCCTGCCTCACAAGTGCAGTGGTCCTGAGTTCGATCCCCGGAAACCACATACAATGCTGGGCATGGTGACTCACGCCCACCAGCCATCAATACCACATACCACATACCACAGTGCCGGGCGTGGTGGCTCACGCCTGTCATCCCAGCACTTGGGAGGCAGAGGCAGGAGGATTGCTGAGTTGGAGGTTTGCCTGGGCTACATAGTGAGCTCAGGGCCAGCCTGAACTACAAAGCGAGACCCTGTCTCAAAAAAAAAAAAAAAAAAAAAAGAATTCCTGGAGACGCCTGTGGGCTCTGGTTTAAATGGAGCCATGTTAACAACAGCGTGGATGCACCATAGTCCCGAGTTCATCCCACGCCACTCAGATCTTGGGTGAGAAAATGTTAGGCTAGGACAACAGCATCCAAACAGGATTCAGATCTTTAAAATGCCATTAGTGAAAAGATTTAGCTTTGCAATATAGAAGGTGAGAAGTGACTAATATCTCTAAGGGTGTTAGTAGAAGGGGAAGAACAAACTGCCCTTTACAGAGGCAAGAAAGACTGCATGAAGAACTAGTTTGTTGAGGAATGCCGTGCAGTTAGCTTCAGACAGACTGCAGTTTGCAAAGCCAACTTGATGTATAAAGTCTAGAAGCTTAGTCTAGGGCTGCTTGCAGAAAAGGCAGAGAAGGACCAGTCTTTGTGGTAGGAGGACCAGGACATCTGCTGAGATGGAAGCAGAGAAGTGACAGCCATGTCAGATATGGCTAACTGGTCGACCAGGTGAGACTGAGCCTGCAATAGGAGCAAGTAGTGTGCGGATGCACATTTGTGTCTGCGGGTTGACGTACTTCTCCTCAAAGTCATCATAAAAGAGTCTTTCAAATGCTGGAAACGCAGAGCAGCAACTTGTGGGAGATGGGAGGGAGCAGGTAAAGCTCTAACTGTGTGAGCTCTGCTTCCGGGAGAATTCTCATGAATACGTGGCCCTTCTCTGTCCCTGTGTGTCCTGGAAACAGGAGTGAAGGAACATTCACTTCTCGCACACATTTCCTGACACATGTTCAGAATTCCTCAGAGCATCTTCTCAGGGAGCAGACAGGGTCCTGCCTACAGCTTGGAGAGAACGTGAGGCATCAGGGCAGAGACATACAGCACTCTGGCTGTCAGCCACTAATGTCCATTCATACTGACAAAGCTGCAACCCAGATCCTTGCTTTGAGCCTGCGGCTGAAATCACGGCCTGAGCAAGCACATTTCTCCCTTTATTAGTGTTTAATTTTCTTTTCTCGGCACTGCCGGGCCCACTTATTCAAATCTGGCTCTTGGTAAAACATCTGTAAGCCAATTAGTCCATTTCCTTAATGAGAACTCTCTATTACCAGACTGGGTAACTGAGTGGACTTATATTGAACCTATCAATCTTGCATCTGGAAGCGAGAATGCCAGTCAAGGGTGCAGCCAGCTTCATTACTGCAGACTGGACCACGTGGCTGAATGAGGCCCCTGAGCTGAACTGCAAGGGAGGCGTGAGGAAGGTTAGAGCTGCGAATCAGTAGAGGGGCCCAGTGTTCAGTGGGCCGGGGGACAAGCTTCCAGCACATTCCAGCCTCTCCTTGAGTCCCTGGAAATTCTCTCCTTTGCTGGCATTTGGGGAAACTGAAACCGGAGGTGAGATGGTGAACCATGACACGATCACATGGCCTCCCCAAACTATCAGGCAAAGCGCACAGGCCCTGCTGATGTTGTGTCCTCACTCTTTGGGTTCTTTAAGGACAGAATGATTCTCCCCAACTTTAGCATGATGGGCAAGAGTGAACGAGCAAAGAAATAGGCTTTGCGTCAGGGCAAAGGACCACGGAGTGAAGGAGCCGGGTTCTTATGTCTGGTTTTCTCCCTTGTTCTCTCTCGAACTTTCCAACCTCACATCTGTGCAGTGCTGCCCGCTCCCTCATTATATTACCATTATCCTCCCACATACTGTCCAGGCACTCATTCCGCACCTAACGCAATGGGGATTATTAGAGAGGGACGCAGCGAGGAAAAGAAAATCCTTGTGTTTTATCCGTGTCTGAGAACTATCTCACAATGTGTCAGATCAGGGTAAGGTTCAAGTTCTACACATACATATGAAAGATTTTTGAAATTCATAAATCCTTGGCAACATTGTTGGTGTCATCATCATCATCACTTTATAGTTCCTTGCACACATACTTAGCATTTCAGTCACCTTGTAAGTGAATTATTTCAACACATATTCTATGTGACACATGAATATTCTGTGTTATAATTTCTTCTTTCCTATTGAGGATGTGACTCCTAAAATGAATGTAAGGAACAATATTCACCAGGTTTTTCCTTGACTAGGCTGAACTATAACATCCCTCCAGAGAAGGAATGAATATGTCTGCTATGCTTTATTTCAGCCTGTCTTCTATTAAGCCAATAGAATATTTAATTCTCAGACAAATTTATATCACTGTCATTGAGCAGACAGAGATTACATTGGCAGCATTTGGCTCTTGATGATAGACCGTCCTGTGCTGACTCTCTGCCCGGTTGTGGAGAAACAGCAAGTGAGAAAACAAGGTAATGTCAGAAGGGATGAATGCAGAGAAGACATTTTAATTAAAAAGTAAAATTTAATTGAAGCCTACATATAAGAAAGGATAACACTGCCCCACATGCCCAGTGTCCTGTGTTCCTAAAACTAAGCTTCCATCCGTGTCGGTTTTCCCTTCCTTCCTGGCATCTTTGTGGCCTGTGCTAATACAGTTCACATATTAATAAATCCAAGTCTAGATCTTTTCCCCTGATGGACTATAAATTTGATAAGACTATATCAGAGATATTGTTTGTCTTAATATATGTGGATATGGTTTAATGTGTCTCCTATAGAATTGTAAGCTATAGAGGGGTGTTACATAATGCTGTGCCTCTATGCACCACACAATCACTATCTCAAGAGATATTGTATCTCTGTACACACATGCACCTGTCACATAAAATGACTTTTTTGTTGCAAGTGCTGGGCATGTAATTCTGTTGTCATAGCTGCAGTCAAGACAGAGCTCACAAGGGATGGCAGGGAAAGGCAGAAATGAGGGAACAAGTGGCCTTATGATCTGTCCTTTTCAAAAATCTGTCATAAAATTTACCCCAAACTTAATTTCTAGTGAAAAATCATGCGGTTAAGTGTTGGAGGAGAAAAGAACCCATTGACATAAAAGTTCGAAATAATAAACTTAACAGAAAAGCTCCAGCGAATTTGCTAAATACTTGCATCTGTTTTCACTGCGTGGTGGTAACAGCTCCGGTCTTACCCACCCGCATCTTTCAGAGGCGCCTGAGTCCCAGGGTGGTGACAGGCCACGCCCCCAGCAGGAAGGGGTGGCGCCGGCTCTGATCCAGGCAGCGCAGCCCCCGCATGCGCACCTCAGCCCGTTCTGCGCGGATCCACACACTCGGGAGCGCACACTGCTTCCTCCGGTGTGTGCACTAGCAGTGATCCCTTTGCACATACGACGGATGGTCTCTGTGCGTAAAACTGCCCCTGAGCATCTCAGATTTTTTTCTTAATCCTTTGGCAGGTCAATAATCTAGGTTTCTCTCCTCAGATGTTTGTGCACATAAATATGTGTTTGTTCGTAAAATTTCAATTTCACTCTTGAGTCACAATTTGAGCTTTTCTAAGGGGACTCCCACCTGTCACATGGATCGTCCTGTGGCAAATACATTTTCCTAAACATTTGTATCTATGGTGTGTATTTGATAACTGGTAGGGTATCAGACAAGGAGAAGGACAACTTTGGAGGACACAGCTATCGCCATGGTTACAGAAAGCACAGCTTGGATAGCATCTGAAAGTAAAACTGAAGACGGGATTACAGCAGATGTGCCAGACATCGAACACTAAATGTCTCTTTCCTACCTTAATGAGATGCCGGCCTCCCCTCCTTCCCTAGGAGAAATGTTTTCGCACCTCTGAGAGAAGTCCTCGTTTAAGCCCACCCACTCATTTGGGAAAATGCATATCCGTGCTGTAGGAGACAGACACAGAGTGATTCTTTTCCAATCAACTTCTCCAAGGTAGAGAGGAAGCAACATGATAGGTTAAAACAAAAGGAAACTAACTCTAAAGCTATGTGATAAGAAGAGAATAGATCCGGTGAAAGTGCTTATCTGGGCATGTCTGGTGTTGGGGATCTTTGCTGGAGTTTGGAAATGCCTCCTTTGTGGAGATACCATAATGTCATCTGCAGCGTCTACACCACAAATGTCCTTCCCTCCACAGAGTGTGATGTGAATTAGTTACCCAGCAAACTCTGCCTCCTTTCAAAGGCATATGTGAGTTTTAGGCAAAGCGGGTCATAAATAATTGGACAGTGGTTACTATAAAAATTACCAGAAGCATGAGAATTGACCTGTCACATATTGGTACAAATTCCCCGATGTTGTGTGTGATTGTGAGCTGTGTATATAATGTACCAATAAAGTTGACTGAATAATGAAAAAAAAATTACCAGAAGCAGCAGCCCACAGTGGGCTAGGTCTCCTCAGTGAGTTCTCGGTGGCTGTTCTACTTTGAAAGCTGTGAACTCTGACCTCTGATCTTCCTCACATCGGCTTTGCTGTGGCTCTTACCCCTTCCTGGGACACACACGTAGGGCTCATTGTCCGCCTGTACCCCAGCCCCCTCCAAGCTCATAATGCAAGTCTCTCGCACACAGGAGCTTTGTTTTGTTTTTGCTGAACTGAAAATTTTTCTAAGGTTGAGGGAAGCAGATCATCTAAATCAACACAGTAAAATTGGACACCCACACTGCAATTTGACAAGCAAAGCAATGGAAAAGTTATAAGAAAATTTCTTAAGAAGTCAATCAGGGAAAACAGCTGTGTCAGAAAATTGCCTTGTGGATATAAATTGAAATGTAAATCTTCCTGTGGGCTGTTAATTTTCTGAAAATATAGTTGGCTCATTAGTGGGCCCCTGGGACCTCTCATTAGTTGAGTGCAGAAAAATATATCAGTAAAGCCTTAACTCTCAGCCCATGATCTACTTTTTGAGAAGGTATTAACTTTAATTTGTGAAATTGCTTGTGAAAATAAAAATGAGAGCAGTAAAACAAATATCTCTTGAATCTAACATGGTTCTTAACCAACGTGTCATCAAATGCTATGGAAAACTGTGTTTCTACATAGCATCATAACTAACAGAACCTATCATCTTTACTTCAAGTGGTTTAGAGAGTGCTCTGGGGGACGTAGGAGAACGGGGCAAAGCCTCTCACTACATTCATGTTAGGATGAATTACCTGGAAGCAAATGACACTGATGCCATGTGTAGTACCCCTGATGCCACTGGTCGAGGACAGTGACCAATTCCTTGCATCCCTGAGCTGTGCACAGATCTCCACAAGCAGGAAGCGTTCCCTGCCGAGCCCTCCATTTCTGACAAAAGTGATGCTGTGCACGACCTTATACTCAGCATCCAAAATACTTTCAGTCCCACCCAGTGGAGCCCATCTTTCTTCTCCTGTGTTGAGTCCCACACTGATTCCACCCGGGGAGTCTAACCACATCTCTCAGAAATCTCGCACCGAAGCCGGTCACACAGCCCCAGGCTCAACACAAAGAGTTCTGGAAAACCTAGCGGAGCACACGGGCATGTGGTGAGTAGCGTCTCCATTAGCCAAGGGCACTGACACCATGGAGTGAACCCCAAAGCTGACATCACTCCCACAGAAATGTGCCCAGACATTCTGAGAGCATGAACAATGAATGACAAGACACACCAGGAAGAAAGTGGCTGTCGAGCATAAAACCAGAATCACTGAGACGGCCCTTCCGGACAAGTCAGCTCCCCAGTGCCACCCAGATGTCCTCCAAGGGATACGAACAATTTGAGTCAGGGCTGATCTCTCTCCCAGCTCCCCAGGCCGCCACGTGACACAGCTGTGAGCCACAGTGCAGAGGGCTCGCCCATCTGCCTCAGCCTGCCCGAGTGAATTCCCTTCCTGTTGGTCTCTAGACAGGACTGTGAGATATTTACTTATTTCCCTAGGTAAATGTATGCGATTAAAATGATTAATATTTTGTAGAGTAAATATTCCAACAGCAGAGACTTTTCCCATTCCTTTCTTTTTCCAAATAGGAAAAAAAAAACGGACTTAAAAGTCACTAAGTATTTTTTGAAGTCTAGTGTCTGAGAATATTTTTTGATTTAAAGAAGTTGTGAAGATAGTCTGAGAGTTCCCTGAGCCTCTCACTGGCTGTTTTCCTTTGTTAACATCTTACCTTATCAGCTTTACATGTGTTCCAGTTATCGACACATTTCCTGACCTAGGTGATGCTAACACATTACCTTACCTAGGACAGACTTGACTAGCACTTCCTTCATTTCCTACCTATTATCCTTTTCCATTCTAGAATCCCACCTGGGATCCCATACTGAATCTCGTGTCCCTTTAAGGTCCTCTGGTCTGACCTTGTGTTTGATGACTGACAGGACTGAGGAGTGCACGTCATTCCTCTAGAAGACGTGTGACTTCCCCACCGTGAGCCTAGGTTTACAGTAAGGAGAGCGGGCATCACTGCACAGCGATATCCAGGCCACCCAGCTCAGCCCTGCTGGCCTCGTCAATTCTTTCTCCAGGAGAGGCTGCTGGCTGCCCCGATGTTTTCCCACTGGACTCTTCTGAGGGAAGTCATTGCCCTCTACCCACACTTTAGGAACGGGGATTTCTGGTCTGCCACTTTGAAGGCAAGGGTGAAGTATATGGTGGGGTGAAGTCTCTGCGGGAGAGGCTTGTCTACTTTCCTTTATTTACATGCCTGATATCATCTACTTGCAGACATTCCTCTTATTCTCTGGGCCAGAGCCGCCAACTGCTCTGTTGCTCAAAATTTTCCAGCTTTGGCCATCTGGAATTGTTCTCATTGATCCTTTTGATATATCCACCATTGCTGGGGGATTCTGAATTCTTCTTTACTTTCTGACACTCTATTTTATGTATGAATCATGTACTTCCTGTCCCTGTCCTAGTACCAACTATTTCTCAAAGAGGCTAGGTTTCCTTTATTGGAAAATGATATTAGAATTCCAGATCTGGCTGCTGTGGGTGCCCACTGCTCCTGTGAGCATTGTCCCGGGCCCCCTGGGCTGGCAGTCCCGGAAGATGTGTGATGATTGCAATTCTCAGTGTTTCTAGTCCAGAATGCTTTTCTGCCCTCCTGAGTTGCTTTCATGGAATGGAATTCTGTAACATGGAGGTCTCAAACATGAACATGTTCATCTTGTTCTGGAAGATTCTGTGCTTTACCCATCAGAAAAGTCAAGTGTTGGAGTGCTAGTCAAAGTCAGCTTCTAAAGAGTCAAAAGGATGATAAGCACTGTGGACACATGGGGCCATCTATCACTTAATTGTGTTCTCGCATTCTGAGAAGCAATACCTTAGGTGATTTCTCCATTGTGGAGACTTTAGGAGGTAACTGCACCAACACAGCTACAACACTGACAGATGTAATAGCTTAATGGACCACCATCCTACACACAGGCCATCCTACACACAGAACATCATCAAGCTTGGAGTCTGACTGCTTGTGTTCACTAGGAATGTGTGTGTGCATATAAACATAGGATGTGTAGTAAAAGTTGAGACATTTGAGTTTTATTCAATGACATGTTTCATTTTTCCAGTGGAATTAGAATGGTTGTCATTTCTCCCGTGCTTCTCGGAGTTTTGTTTTTTCTCACTGTTACTGACCTCCACGATGACCCACCTGTGGGGGTGACTGGGTCCCCTCAGCCATAAACGTGGAGCTGTGTAATATGCTTCCTCTGTGCTATTCTGAGCCCTTCTGTAATTGCACTTCATGGAAAAGAAGACAAGCAGCAGCGAGTTATATTAGGAGGGAAGCCCAAGATCTGAAGACAGACTGGGAAAGATGGGCATGCATGTGCCAGTCAGCAGGGTGGAAACATCTGGGTGACGACCAGACTCAGCAGTCCCATTTTTCTGCCACTACTAAAATTGGCAGCCGGGGACTCTATTCAACCTTAATTGATTCTGCAGCTGCACCATTTCTAAAGTCATCCCATAAAACGTCTCGCACTCACTCTGAGGCCTCAGGGCCTGTTTCTAACATGTGAGGAAAGTTCTGTGCCGCCACCCCAACTTCTTCATCACCAGAGTGGAAGGGCCCCTGCAGCAAACCACGCGAGGCCTGGTAGAGACCAGCAGGCGCCCTCGCTCTGCCCTTTCCAGACTTCTCTACCTGGTCCACACTAAGGGTTGAGCCAGAGCTGGAAAATAACATAAATTACAGAAACAACCATGCACACAGTTTGGCATTGGTCTCTTATGGGAAATAAATAAATGTGAGAGCTAAAATGAATCCTGAGATGGTAATACATTTTAAAGTCCAGTCACTGGGCAGAGAAAAACAAGCCCTTTCTTTTAAAAATGAGTCCTAAAGAATTTACATTTCTCATGTTTATAATACCATAATTTAGGGTGAGTGTGAATCTAAATTTAGGCTAACTAGCTAATTCCATGCACAGACATAAGAGGTAAGATGCTGTGCAATAGAAAAGGTGGAAAATAGAAAAATATCATATTAAGTATTTACAATATTGTGTTCCCTTAAACATCAATTCTTTCATTCTATAAATATGGTAGGTGGTGGAGAATGAAGAAAGTTAAGTGACTGAGGAAAGAGGAGAGTGGTCTAACAGGTATCGAGGGGACAGAACAACAAGCCTCTGGGTGAACTGAGTGGGGATTTAGGGGTGACAGATGTGCCCCAGCTTATGTACCTGGGTAAAGAAATGGTATTGCTCTTATCTAGCACAGCAGAGTAAGCCAGGAATGGGAGATCTGAAGGGAAAAGTGAGCTCAGTGTGAGACCTGCTGTATCAAATGGTTTGTTTCTCTCTGAGTTTGTTGGTGAGTAGCTCTCTACCTTGGTCTAGATTTGAGGCAAAGCTCTATTTGCCTTGTGAGGCTAGAATTGCAGTGCTTTCCAAACTGAGTTAGAAATATTTAGGATTTGACTGGATAAGATTCATGCATGAAAATGGCAATGGAAGAAAGATAGGTACATGAGGACTGCGGAAATGATGGTACCTTGGTGGTCACCCAAGGCCGTGTCCTCTCTATGGCAAGTACATGCCTGGTGCCTCTTCCTATGCAGAGTTTTCCCTCTGTGGTGATCATGACCTATGATCACACTGTAGCAGTCAGTTTCCCACCAGTGGGACCAAACATCTGACAATTAATACTTAAAGGAGGAGATGTTTATTTTGGGCTCATGGTTTCAGAGGGTTCAGTCTATGGTTGGCTGGCTCCAAGGTAGGAATGACATAGTAGAAGGGCCTGGTGGAAGAAACCTGCTCACCTCCTATCAGTCAAGAGGCAGAAGAGAAGAACGGAGCCAGAGAGGAAGGGGCCAGCAACCAGATATAATCCTCAAGGTCATGCCTCCATGACCACCCAGACACACCTAGGAGTGTGTTTTCCTAATCCTCTGGGTGGCTCCTGAGCCAATCAACTTGATTCAGTCAAGCTAAATACTACAAATACTAAACAATTCCTTTATTGTACCAATTTTCCACCATTATAAGGCCACAAGTACAGAACTTCTGCTGTGTTAGGTTTTCTGCTGTTAGAATAGTGCCTGGAACACAATAGATGCTGAGTGACTTGTTAAATGAATAATTGTAAAAGGTAGGAAGTAAGAATCTCCAGAAACACAGAGAAGACACAATGTCATAATATCAGGACACAACCCAAATACCACCCAGCCAGAGAAGAAAGTGTGAAGGGTCACCCTGAAGAATAAGACACAGCCAACTGGAAAGTACACAAGTTGGGAAAGTGAAAAATGCCTTCATTCACCCTGACAACTTTGAGAGTAATAAGTAAACTTAAATTTGCATTGTTATGTAGCAGTAACTAACCAAATAAACACAATCAGAAAACAAACCAGTGAAATTCCAGCTTGTCAACCCCAGGAAAAAAAATCGAAAGAAAATTTTTTACAGAAACAAAGGAAGCTCTGTAACATGTGTAAGTGAATATACTTAAAACCTGCCCAGGAGATGGAGGGAGAGGTAAGCAAACCCATGTGGCCAAATGCAGAATTAATGACGTGAGTCATATCTGTACCAGCCTGCACTTGATACTGAATAGGAACAGTACTTTGAAGGATTTTGAAGTCACATTAAGTTCTGTCCCCGTTTTTAGAATTAGAGTAATGAAGACTGGCCAGACATCTTCTCTGAGTCGCTGTGACGTTAGCAGATGATAAATGCAGAGGCCTTCTGTTTCCATCTCTTCTGATGTAAAGTCCATTCACACTAGAAAATTCAAGGCAACACGAAAGATTCATAAAGCCCAAACGATTGAAAACCTTCCCAATCTACCAGAGACTCTAGGTTTTCAGGCTGAGTTGAATTCTGTGATAGCTCATTAAAACCCAAGCAATGACTCTTTGTAGAAATCTTTGAGAATTCACAGAAATTTGAAAAAGGCAGAGTTAAAGGATTACTTTTCAAAAAACTAGAGAAAAGGTATAGGCTCAAACTTATAGAGTAACAAAGATAATCTTAATTGCCACTGAAAGTCTAGGAGGCCATGTTATTGTTCAATATGTAGGAGGGGAAAATGTCTTCAAATAAAGTCTTTCTCAAGAACAGAAAAATAAAATAATTTACTTTTATTTTTTAAAAACATACTTGTTTAGTAGAGGTTCTATGAGTTAGGCAGTTGTTTCCATGGTTACATGTTACTCAAGATAAAGAAGTTAATCTGGACACCTAAGAAAACTTAACTGAAAATTTTGTCACTTAATTGAATTTATTAAAGAGATCTGAGAACTCAAGGAGACACATACATAGATGAAGCTTGATTTATTGAAGCTCCAGGTGGCATAATTTGATATTATCTTTGCACTTGCATTTTAGATTCAGTATTTGTAAATTTGTTCCCTAGGATTCATTAGTTCACACTGTAAATCAAGAAAATGCAAATCATAAAATTCATGAATATCCAAAGAAATATGTAATCATGCTTAAGGTCTATTCTTCTGTATAATGACACTAAACTTTGTGTTCTGAATCATTCTTTTTTCTTTCAATGTGATACTGCTATAAGAATCCCAAGTTTTATCACATTTCCTTATCATTCTATTATAGTAATAGAATAAAATGATATAAAATATTTTTGAAGAATTTATTTTTACCTCTCTGTAAGTCTTTGGAAGTCATTGGGACAGGAGCAAATTCGCAGCCTGTAATTCTTATAGACAACAGCTTCTTCCTTCAAGCAATTACTCATTTATTTCTAAACATTCTTCTATATACTGGAAATAATCATTATTGCTGCAACTCTATTATTAACTTTAGCATTGCAATTCGGCACTTGAAATAAAACAATGTGTGTATTGTTTATTACTTTAATAAGCATCTCCATTTTTAAGCATTCCTATTACTAATATTTTTCAACAAAAAGAGCTGAGTGTGGTATTAGCCCTACAAAAGATGGTGTAACGGCAGTTTAAGTTGTCCTAATGTTAAGAGTTAACACAAGACATGCAGGGTCCCTACAGGGGGCGCAGCTGGGGCCCCAGCGGATTCTGTATCCTTGGCCCCTCAGGGCCCTTACCCCGAGAGAGGCTTCCTTCTCAAGAGGGCCTATCACACATCATGTAGCACGTGCTGTGCACGGCATCACAGACACACAAATGTGCACACTGATGTGTGTGATTTAGATTTTATCTCCTGCACTGTCTTCATTCCAAAGTATGAAGCAGGAGATGATTTACTACCCACTAATCAATACAATGCAACCCAAAAGCAAAGCAGTCATGGTAGGAAATGTCTCTCCTGGTTCTTTGTGTCTCTCCCCCACCCATGTGCAAAATGCTCCTTCACTGACACGGACAGGTTGTGGATATTACCTTGTAGCAGTAGGGCACATTAGAGTTTTAGACCCCCAAAGTATCTGTGAGACCTTGGAATAAATGTCTCTCATCGTTGTGCTATGGGCATGTAGGGAACCTTCAAAGTCAGGAGCTGAAAGCAGAAGTCTTTTGTTATTTTTCTGAGTCCTGGGCCTGGCTGAGAGGCGGGACTGGTACTGGAGGACAGGACACACAGTATGTTCACCTATCAGTATTTGGCACATGGATACTGCCCTTTGTTCACTGGAGAGCTTTTATTAATGGTGGTTTTGGGCTATGGCATTAATTAGGATTAATTCTTCTTTCTGGGTTTCTTTAAGTTTTGCACCAACATGGCTGTCTCTTGGTTGACCCTCCTCCGGGCCCAAAGGTCCTGGATTTGCAGTGGGCTGGCAAGGCAACTGGGCAGGCTATTGCAGGGTGGGTTTCTCTAGGGAAGCTTTGCTGGGCTCTGTGTCACCTCCCATGTGCCCAAGTCTCTTCTGTCGTCTCAGTAGGGATCGTGTTCTTGGTGACTCTACTCATGTTCTCCCAGTGAACACAGAGAAGCTAGCATGAAAGAGGGGCACACGGGCTCTTTCCCCAGCTTCTCCTTTCGTTGTGTTTGTCAATGAGCCAGGCCGGAGCTGCCTCCCAGAGGCAGAGTGCAGATGGGGGACTGGAGGAGGAGGCAGGAGATGTGGGTGGACTGAGATTACCGAGAACCCCAGGCCCTGGTGTCTCCAGTGTCTTCCACCATAGAGTGAGCGCACTGGTGGAACCCGCCACTCAGCACCGGGGGCTGAACTAGCTGCTACAAGGAAAACTCAAGCATAGTTCTAGCACATGGCAAGTTTTCAGTGAGATTCTCATTGTCTGTTGTGTTGGGGTGGCTGTTAACCTCTGAGTTAGTGTTTTGGACGAGAGAGAGCAGGACTGTTCCTTGGTAAGAGGAAGAGGTATTGGCACCATGACAATAAATGCAGTAGAGACACAAAACCATCTGTAGGTCGATGTAAAAATGTAGGGTGCAGGAAAATGTCCTTCAGGCATTGCTGTCACAGCACTCAGTATTACCTGAGACAGCACCTGCATTCCTTTATCAAGAAATATATGTGACTGAGCCAGTGATTTAGTTCCGTGGCACCAAACCTGACTGGCAAGTGCAAGGTCCTGCGTTGGATTCCCATTACCTAAAAGAGAGAGAAAAGAAGTATGGAAGGAAGGAAGGAAGGAAGGAAGGAAGGAAGGAAGGAAGGAAGGAAGGAAGGAAGGAAGGAAGGAAGGAAGGAAGACATGTGTCTCAAAGTATCACAATACATAAGGAGCAAAATAATTACATGGAAAAGTCTTATATAAGCTTACACTGTCTCGAGGGCTAATCTATCCATGGGCAAGAACATTTATAATCTAAACTTAGTTTGAGGAAGTAAGGAGTGTGTGTGTGTGTGTGTGTGTGTGTGTGTGTGTGTGAACACCTACCAACATGAGACTCTTAATAAATATTATTTCTGGCATTTCTCAGATTTCTGGGCTTCTTGCCTCAGAATGAGCTGACTGCTAAAAGAAGGTAATGAAGATATGACTGTGGATGGAGATTTTCCATCATTATGCCACTGCTAGTTTCTTGCAGTAGGAGCTCATAAATATATAAGCCACACAAGACAAGCAATTACCACTAAATTTAAGGAAAATGGCCTTCATAATGCTCGCCGTGGGTGAATGTATGATGCTCAGGGGGAGAGGTGCCGTGGACAGACTGTGGGGTTCTCTGGGTTCACGGGTGGGAGGAGAAGCTGGCTGGGAATCAGCAGAGCCTCCGGGGCCGGGCAAGTCTGGCAAGTCCCCTTCAAGCTGAAGACTTCCAGCAGAAAGGAGACTGTTCACGGATGCGTGAATTTTCTAATGCACTTTCTTTTGAAAACCAAGTATTCCTAAATTTACATAATTATAGCTGCATATTACTTTAAAATTCACTTCAAACTTAAAGTTTAAACAAATCCTAAATCTTCACCCCATAAGCGTGAGCTGCCATGAGAGGAGCCTGACAGGCAGAGGGTGGCGCCTCCTGAGGACCAAGGACAGCAGCAGCCCCACCGAGGGGCTGTGAGGTGACATGGTGACACCCGTGTTTCACCCCCCGGCCCCAGTGTACGTGTGATAAAAGCATCCCACAAGCCCTGCTGCGGGGCAGCCTCTGCCACCACTGACCAGCACCCCCAGACCGTCGGTGTCACCAAAGACAAAATCTGAGGTTCTGTCACAGGAACCAGGATAGCTGCGTCCAGCAGAGGAAGGTTGGGATGGGAAGAGGACAAACCTTAGAAAGGCAGGAGCATGAGCCAAGCATGGGCATCGCTTAGACGTTATGCGCCCATAATGGTCCACTCCAATGACAAATGTACGCTATTACCACAGCCACTAGCAACAGAGGGTGCTAGGCGCGAGACTAGGTGGACAGGATCTTTACACCCTTCCTGTCAATTTAAACTATCCAGAAAGAAAAGATTATGTTGAAAAGTGCATTGTATCTTACAATTTGCTTAAGAATCCATAGTAAGAATCCATAGTCGTTTAAAATCAAAGCAAGTGGACATGGTGGCACAGAACTACAATCCTAGCACTATGGGAGGCTGAGGCAGGAGGAAGGCCAGTTGCACTTAGCAAAACGTGTCTCCAAATAAAAATTTTAAAAAGGGTTGAGGACATAGTTCAGTGCCGAGGCCCTGAGTTCAATCCATAGAACCACAATAAATAAATAAGCACATACACAACTGAAGAGATTTTTTCATACAAATGTGAACAATGTTAGGTTCAAAAACTATGTTATTTTTTCTATTCAACAAGGATGGTTTTAATATACTTTACCCCAAGCAGTAGTAAACTGGGGGAAGTTGGAGATAATAAAAACATTCGCTTTACCAGTTATCTCTCAAGTTAAGATACTTTATAATGGCATTATTATTCTACAGATCCTGAAACAACACTTAAAACATTTTTATCATTTGCAATTCAAATGACACTAGTTGAGAGTGCCCCTTTATAAGAAATGTGAATTCTTAAATGCACTCACATAAT
>PVIC010041834.1:0-16061 GCA_004025085.1 Thryonomys swinderianus | reverse complement strand
CTGGAGGATGCCTGCCATCCTACCCTGCATGACAGCCTGGGGTGCTTCTGCAAGACTTCTTCTCCTTCTCTCCATGCCCTCAATGGGGATTTCGTCTCCAGAGCAGTGTGACATCTCTCTAAGCTCTCCAGGCTTGGCCCCGTTTTGAACTTACTGGCAACGCCCCTAATAAAATCCAGATTATTTAGTACCTTCATAGTTTTTGCTTTTGATTAAACCCAGATAAAAGTTCTGGTCTTCTGTCTCAGCCACTAGTATTTGCCTGGTTACTAATTAACCCTTTCCACTGCCGTGACTCTCCACCTGGGATAGCTGAGTCTTGCATCAACACAAGTAAGAAACACCCAACTGATTGGTTCCACATGACTCTGGATGAAGATGAAAGACCCGCCCTGGGTTCAAGTGGCACCAACCAGCAGGCCTCTGGCCTGGATGGAATACAAAAGGGACAGAAGAAAGGCAGGTTTCTTCTGTTTCATCAGAGGAGCTCTAGTCTTTGCCTTCACCTTGGACATCCATCTCCGGGCTTCCAGCACAGACGTTTCTGCTCCCTGATATAGACTCGCACAGGACACTGTAGTGAACCACAGGCCTTCAGCCTTTGACCGGACCCTTCAGATCTCCGGTGCACAGATAGCCAGTTCTTTTATACTCTTCTGCACCTGACTCTGCAGGCAGCCGGTGCATAGGTTTTATATTAAAACTGTCTCTAGCAAGCATTGACTGATACACCCTTCAGGGGTGTTAGTAATGATTTCCCCCATGAGGTGGCAGGATTTGAGACTCAGGGAGCCTCGGAGACGATTTGGAATAAGAAATAGCACACACCAAACAATAAGAATAAAATTAAAATCACCGCAGCTCTAAACATGAGAACATTCCTCTGTTTTAACCACCTTTCTGTCTGCTCGGTGAGATGCAAGAAAGAAAAAAAGAGCATTTACAGAGCACCTACCACATGCCATGTGTTTGCCCAAAGAAATTTTCATAAAAGCATCTGCTCAGGAAAACAGAGGAGGAGTGCAAGGCAGGGGAAGGCAACATCAGGAGTCTTAACCTGTGAGCAAAAGATGAGCCACGTCCAGACTTTTCGGATTTGCAGATCCGTGGACTGCCCATCTACTGGGAGGGACACGAGGACCTTCCTCCAGCCTGTGTCTGGGGGGGAGAGCAGGAAGCTGTCCTTGCTGCTCAGCGAGTATTGGACCAATTCCTGGCTGTGCAGATAAGCCAAGGGTAACGTCCTCTGCCATTTCGCTGGTGTCCTTGCACCAAGTCTTTGGGAGGGTGAACCCCGGGAGCTCTAACAGGAGCAGTTGCTCTGTGACCCGAGGAGGAAGTACCAGACTGGCAGAGCAAGGGGAATAGGAGGCGATGCGTCATATATGTGTGTGAGGACAGGCAAAGAAGCAGAGAGTACGACGTTCATCTGGAAGGCAAGGCAGAACTGGACCCTCACTAATAACCAGGGCATCCTCTGGCAGACCCCAGACTCCTCCCCTTTTGTGACTCCTTTTCTCTTAATGTTTACTCGGATGCTAATCTGATTCAGCGGACTCCAAGTGGAAGAAATTTCAGTCTTAGCCTGTGGGATCGCTTGGTCTTGCTCAACAGGCCAAGTGGCTTATTCAGTCCCGTGTAAAAGACCAGTGCCCTGGGGAAACCAGCTCAGAGAGCTCTAAGGGAGGCTGGAATCTTTTTAGCCCATTGAATGTAATTCAAGGAGTAGTCAAGGAATTAGAAGTGACTTCTACCCTCTTGAAGATGAGAGTGTTTCATAACCAAAACCATCATGATATAGGAGCTCTCCGGGAAGGCCTACATTTGCTCTTACTAGAGAAGAACCTTCTAACAGTGTCTTTTCCATCCTGGAACCCTTCCAAGTCCTAGCACATCATATGACTGCTGTCACTAGAGTGAGGATCAATATGGTTTCGAATTCGTGTCCCCGCTGTCAGAGACATTGAGCACAGAGTGCCCATTTCCTTCCTTTCTGGCTTTTCCAAGGTGGGGGCTCAAACCCAGAGCCTTGTGGATGTAGTTAAACCCTAGCCCCGATTTTGTTTCTCTACTTCTGTAAGTATTTGCTTATAAGTCATGTTAATATACCACTATTATTTGATAATACTTCAACACATGCACAATTCATCAACGTTTATACAGTAGATACAGATCTGTTTTAGTCAGTCTTTTATCATGTCCAGTTTTTCAACTGGCTTCTTGGTAGATCTGATTAAGTCACTATTCTTCATATATTGTAAAGGGCTTATTCATTCTTGGAGTAGAAAAAGCTCAGATATCGTCTGACTTTTCACTTCATTAGTACATAATACCTCTCATGAGACAGTTTTTCATGGGGCTCTTATTTTTCTGCGTTTCTTGTAAGCAGAGGTTCTGACAGCTCGCACCCTGGACTGTCTTTTAAAAAATGTTTACAGCACAAAGAGGTTTAAAACACAGAACTGGGCTCCTTTGGGGTGGACAGCAGGGTGTTTTACTGTCCAGGATCATAAAGAAGTGTCTTCCCCTGAGGCACCAGCTGGGCAGCCTTCTTAGCATTCCCATCTGGGTCTCCTTCATACAGAGGTTGTCAGTGGTGTGTACACCCTGCGTATGCCCGGCTCACTGGGGGAGTCCACCGTAGTCCGAGGATTTGGAGCAAAGCAAGTGGAGTCCAGGCTGCTTACTGTGGCATAAGTCACAAAGTCCTTTGTCTCTAACCCGGGCCATGTGTCTTCTCCAGCTTCTAGGAAACATAGCAGGTTGGTTCTCAGGGAGGGAAGCATGTAAGGCCATCTATACTCGTTTCTTAAACAACTTTCTAGCACCTTGTATATATTCTAAAAACTAGAGGGCACATCCTTTCTAGGCATCTGCTGTTTAGCTTGGTTAGAATGAGGTAGCCTTGGCGTGGTAATCTGGGCGAGGGAGCCTGATACTGTGTTTTAAGCCTTTTTGTGGTACAAAACGTTCTCGAAAAGATAGTCCAGAGTGAGAGCTGTCGGAGTCTCTGCTTAGCAGACACGCAGAAAAACCAGGGGCTGTGGTAGGATGTCTCACAGGAGATGTTAGGGAAGTGTGACCCTTTCTGCTCACGCACAGTCGCTCAGCTCGGCACATGGGCGCAGAAATGCGTTGCCTCATTTGCCTCTGACCACACGGAGCCTTCCTGTCTCTTGTACGTGGGAGTTAATGTGGTTTCGATGGACTAAGCAAACGTGTACATAGACGCTTCACGAAGCAGAGAGCCAGTGTCCTTGCTCTGTCACTGCCCTCTGCTTCACAGGTGGCTAGACTCGGGCTGAGGTGACAGATGTCCTCGGCCCCTGTGTGTCACCAGTTCTTCCGCAGATGTCACCTGCCCGTCAGGAGAACCTCAGCAAGAGCACGTACCCACCATTATGGGACATGTGATTCCGAACTAAACTCGACTAACCTCGATGTAGTGAATTATCTCTTGTTCTGAAGTCCTATTAGAAGAAATATAAGTATGCTTTTGCGTTTTTGAGCACAGAGATTGAGATTATGTTCCTGATCAGCTGGGGGGAGAGGAGGTGGGTAAAATTAGGGTAAAACAAGACACTAGCTATTTAGAAAATAAAAGGAAAGGTAAGGTTGTCAGATGACTGCCACACTCAGGGAGACACTCCTGAGTGATCAGAACACACTTGCTGCTGGATGGAACAACTGGTACCCCCGTTAAACCACGACACATTGTTCCCCTGAACAGAAACTCTGGCAAGTCAGGGGCATCAGACCCAAGATCTTGTGAGCCGTGTCATACTTCACACCTGCTGGTTTTGAAAAGGATGGTTCGGCCTGACTCCTTCACTCTGTTCTGACTTCTAAAAACAGCCTTTCAGCTGGACAGAATAGAACGTGGTCCTCTGAAGTTTCTGAAAGAAAGTCATCTATACTTTTTGGAAGAAGGAAGATGTGTTTGTATGTGTGGGGGAAGGGACAGGTAGGGGAGGAGGCTCTGGGAGGAAACCAGGGACATACGAGCGTGTACAGGTGCAGGAATATGCCCTCCAGGCTGACTGGAAAGTGCTACCCCAGTGCTCCATTTATACTCTGTGGTGAAGCACTAGGCGGTGTCTCTCCAGGACTCACTAAATGAGTGTTAGTTGGGGCAGGACAGGGCCGAGGACAGACAGGCGGGACAGGCCGTGGGGCAGCACCAAGAGGATTTCTCGAATGTTGTTACTAAGAGGTCTTTGTTTCTTTCACACCATACAGAAGTCCTGTGACGTTGTATTCGGTTCTGTCTTTGCTGGACTCAGACGCACTCTGGCTCACGGTCATGTCCTGTTGCTGATGGTGCAATAGCAACAGAAACGAGGGGCATTGATCTATCTGCTGAGACCCTCACAAGAGGCTGGATGCCAGTTTCTGGACTTTCTGTGAGGGGAGAAAACATATAATTGGAAAAGATATCAAGATAAACACATTAACTCACCTGTAATAGGTGAGGCAATAGGAACCAACAATTCGTTTTGACCACTGCTCAGGGAATCTTGAGAGGAGCGGATAACAGTAATTAGAAATATTGAAATGTACTTATTCTCAGAATACAATTTTTCTTATCCCCGATTGTATATCAGAATGTCCCAGCAGTAGATGAGAAATAAATATCATGAGGTCATAGACTTGGCGCCTGGCCCAAGTCGCCTATTTTTCCAGAAGGAGAAACTTAGAGTTGGAGATAGGAAGACACTCGCTCGAGCTTACACAGCACTCTTGGGCCCAGACCGTGTCTGGAACTCAAGGTTCAGCGTGTAGCGTCGACTTTTCTCCTAAAGTGTACTGTCTCCTTGAAGGATCAGAAGTCTGTTCCTAATCTCTCCCTGTAAATGAGCGCTCCCCTTGGCAGGGGAAAGGCGAGTAGCTGGGAAGCTACGGGTGCCAGAGAGCTGGAGGAAGGAACTCCCAGGAGAAAACTGTTGTTACTGTTACTGTCCCCAAACAGGTCACCCACGGAGCCATTTCCCTAGAGCCCCCGGAGCCCCCAGAGTCCCCAGAGCCCCCACTGAGCTCATGGAGCTTTTCTGCCCAAATGTGCTCCACAGGCTCTGTCTTTGCCTGCAGTATGCAGCCCGTCTCCAGAGCACAGCCTGGGGCTCCTCCTCGCTCCACTCTGGTCACGAGGCTAAGCTGCACATTCGACTCAGTCTTTCTTACCGTGGTGGAGGCCGGACGCTGACGTGACAGGTGACCGCATGTTAGAGATGGCTTCGGAGTAAAGACCTAAAAGTGATTTCTGGCCAAAAGCAAGCAAAGAACCTTCACTTCTGCTGAGAGGAAAGTAAAAGCTGTGAAGAGGATCTTCCTGTAGGAGAGTTTTGGGGAAGCTCAGACCAGGCTGACTCCAGCTTCAGAGCCTTGTGCAGGATCTTGAGTACATGCCAAGAACACGCTCTCCCTCCGCTACGCCCCTGTCCCGAACATGTTTCTGACCCAAGGAAACTGTGAAATAACATACTAGGGATCTATAGTAAGTGTGTGGCAATTTGTTAGGCGGCACAAGAGTACGGAAACACATGTCGAGTCACCTTGGGGTGACTCTGGACAGTAATCACCTGCTTAAGGGCCGCTGTGCTGGGGCCCTGGTGTGGGTACAAGTCCCCAGCAGTGAGGAAGACAGGAAGGATCCTGGGCCCACAGCGCTTTGAGTCCAGCCTCAGCTCTTCAGGGACGTCACTGTCACCCTGCAGGTTGTACCTGGAGTTGAAGTCGTTTCTGGTCTTTCCATTAGAAGGTCACCTGGGGCACAAGCCTCAGCCGTTCTGGAAACTTTTCACAAGAGAAATTAGATCAAATGGATGGAGCTTTTGACATAAGCAGATGCATTTAGGTCTTTTTCTTTTTAAATGACGATGCTTTTAAAATCAAGGCGGATGCGGGGCTCCTCATAAGAAGTATATGACGTGGAAAGCCCCTCTGTACCCAGAGCCCGTCCTGCTGGTCGCCAGCTTGGACTGCAAGGCTTTGTGCCTTTTCAAGAGAGAAACACCGAACGTCTGCCCCACTCCCACCCCAGTCCCCTTCTGTCCTTTACCCTTTTCCCCTTGGGATACTCTATAGCACATGCTTAAAAATAGGTAAATGTGCCAGGTGTGGTGGCTCACGCCTGTCATTCCAGCACTTGGGAGGCAGAGACAGGAGGATTGCTGGGTTCCAGGCTTGCCTGGGCTCCATAGTGAGCTCAGGGCCAACCTGAACTACAAAGCGAGACCCTGTCTCAAAAAAAAAAAAAAAAAATAGGTAAATGTATGGCAGATCATGGATCTTCCCAGACAGAAATGAAAATGTCTGAGATAATGGATCTACAGTGACATTTACCTTATCATCATGTACGTATGATACATTGCACTGGATCACCATATACATATGATATGTCACACTGTGTTATTCATATCACAGAGACAGTGAGAGAGATACAGAGACAGAAATGCATTGATTGGCTAGGACTGCAATCCTAGCTCAGTAACTCACAGCTGCTCACAGCTCTGTGACCTTTGGCAAATTATTTAACCGCTCTGATCTCTGTTTTAAAAACAGGGATGCTAATAGCTCCATCTTATTATACATGGGCTGTCAAATACTTTCTGCCCGGGACAGGACAAGCACTTGTGCGCGTCAGCTACTGCTATAAATGTGGCAAAAGGAAAAACACACAAAACCGGAGAGTTTTCATTTCCAACTAGGTTTACTTCAGTGAGGACACGGCCAGATAAAGCAGGAAAGACTGAGGCTCTCCCTGTTGAGCTCAGGAGAAGAGAAGCCAGAATTGCCTTGAGAATCTTTGCTTTTGATTTTGGTCCTCCTGGTCCCTGTCATTTGCATCTTCTCCCCATGTGCCCTATGAGCTGAGACCCTCTGAGGAGGAGCTCCTCATTTCTCCCCAGCTTCACCTAAGCCTGGGTCTCTCTGTCCCACTTCCTCTCCACCATATTTCTCCTTTCCCTGCCCTTGTCCTCAGGGCTTTTCCTAGCATCTGATCGACTAATTTGTGCCAAAATGTTAATCACTCTTGGTTTAAATCAATGGTTCCATTTTTTTTTTAATGTCCACACTACACATGTGAAATATATAATTCCCCAGCGTCCTTCACCGCTTGGATTTCAACTCCTTGAGGACAAGGGGAGACATGGGTTGGAAGAGCGCCCCCATCTGGCCACCCATAACCACAGCTGCCACTCAGGATCTAACCGCTGCATTGAAACAACCAATCAGGAAAATCCAAGATTCTAGAACAGAGCCTTGCTTGAAGCCTGGAAAGGGGTGCTGGGTGGAGACTGGGAGAAGATGCCTTTGAGAGCTTCTCTAATCACACATGTCAACTGTCCTCTCCATCCGCCTCTAAAATCAAGTAACTGTGGTCTCTTGGCCTCATTTCCCTCTGGCTTTCAAATTAAAATACTGTATGGGAGTGGAACTTCAAGGCCACCGTCTGCTCATATGTTTAGGACTGGCCTTGGGCAGAGCTCTGAATCTGTGTAAGAACAAACAATACAGAGAATCTCCTACTTATCCAGGGCAGTATATTAACTGTTTAATAGGGGAAGGCTTCTCAACCTGGTTGGCTGGCTAGAGGGGAGATGTCAGGAAAGGTTGGGGGCCCTGTACACTCCTTTTCCTTAAGCGGCCAAGGGAAGGGTCACCCCAAACCATGGTATTAGTATCCCATCTCAGGAAGTCCTGGATGTCCCCAAACCCCAGTGTTCACTGGATGAGCCTAAAGCTCGATTTCCCCAGAAGGAGAAAGACTCTGGTCCATAGTAGGACCATGGAGAGGTGTTTGGATATGGAAAGAGGAGTGGAAATATGCAGGTCAGACAGAGTTACAAGTGTTTAATTTTGCGTCTATAATATCATGGGAGACAGTTAATATTTTAGTATCAAAACAAAGTCTTGCTGGGCGTGGTGGCTCACGCCTGTAATCCCGGCACTTGGGAGGCAGAGACAGGCGGATTGCTGAGTTCGAGTTTGCCTGGGCTACATAGTGAGCTCAGGGCCAGCCTGAACTACAAAGCAAGACCCCCTCTCAAAAACAAAACAAAAAAAAAGTCTTTTAATTTGGTCTGGGTTGTGTGTGTGTGAATGGATGGGCATGTTGGAAATATATTAGATCAGTGCATCTTAAACATTGCCATGTATTAGTCAGGCTGTACCTCGGACCAGTTAGATGAGGTTCCCTCAAATATTCATATTTTTGTGGTTTATCAAATTACTCCAGTGTGTCAAGAGTGCTGGAAGAGAAAAACCTGTTGAACATACCAAACTGAACGAAACAAAATCAGATTTTGGCCCCAGTGAAGACTTTTCTGTACAACATTTTCAGCTCTAAGTTTCTATTTGCTGCTTTATGCAAAGAAACAAAATATATCTTCCAAACTATCTCTCACACCTGGCAGGTGCAAACCCATGAAAAAAAACAACAACGTAATTTCTGAACTGGGAACTTTGCAGACTACCATGTACAAGTTGAAAATTTCCCAATTTTCTGGTGGGACGGGCCTGTATGGCCGCATGCAAACAGGCTTAGAGGTCAATTTGATTTCTCCGGGAAAAATACCCTGGCATGAAGAAGCAGAGACTCTAAAACTAAAGCCAAGTGGAATCCAAAGTCCCCTGCTAAGCACTGAGTCTCGCTTGTTGTTTGTGTTGGTCGGAGGTCTCAGGGCTCAATCTCGGCTGCCAGAGACATCATTAATTTCAATTAGGGGAAAGTCTTTGGAGTGAATTGCTCCTGTGACAACCATTTCAGGATGTCCCACGCATGCGTGAGTGTGTGTTTCCCAAGGATACCGCTAATGGAGTTTGAGGTCTTTTCATCTACACAGAAGCCTTGTTAAGTCTCCTCACGTCTCCTAAGTACCTGTAGCTGCCCTGTTCCCTCTTAATTCATTTTCTGTGCCGCGTTCAAGAGTATTTGGAATCTCCGCAAGAACAAATAAACCTCTGAACTCTGATACACGTGTCATCTGCCAAGGTCCACCCCACCGTTCCAGACTGTCCCCAAACGCAGCTGAAACAACATCAGAAAGTATCAGTGTTTCCTGTAATCCATTTGCAAGAGACAATGTACCAGACAAGTCACATTTCCTATTTCAGTGGTGCCCGGCGTTTCTTTGCCTCCGGTAACTAGGACAAGGGGTCAAGGGAGACTCTGAAGGTGACAGATTTGTTCAAGATGAAACGCAGGCCCTTTCACTCTTAGGGCTCAGTCCTAACTATGCGGTTTTACACCTTCCTTTCTCCTTTTTGTTTTTGATGGGTGAATAAGGGAAAAGCTTGCACAGGATAGAAACACAATTGAGAGTTCTTACATTCATCAGCTATGTGACCTTGGGCTTCTGTAGTAGCTTCCTTTGTCAAGATGAAATTCCTCTAAGTTCTTCAGTTTGGATCAGCAAAGCAGGTTGAAATGGATTATTTCCATTGCCACAGGCACCTTCTGGCTCAACTCCCTTGTGATGGTGAGTGTGTGGCCCTAGGGACGTGCAGACAGCCTTTGGAAATGGTGGGCAGAAGCTTCAGGCTTGATAGGGGTCCAGGCAAATCAAGCATTTGAGACATGAGCCTGATCCCCCCCTCCCTTAAACTCTGTGTAAACTCTCAGGGACCAAGAGCACTGGGGATGCTTCTCCCTCTCATAATTACTTGGGAAGGGATGTCATCGCCTCAAGCATAATTAACAGCATTTTAATTCATTCTCTCTTTTTAGGCTGTTCGCATACTGCTGTTGCAGAAATGAGTACAGCATTAGGGTGTGTTATCTTTTCAAAATAAGGCCAGCAGTGTTGCGCTCTGGCCATGTCCGTCCAAACCCGTGCTCTCAGCTGAAACCCAGGTTAGGGAGAACATGGTGAGCTTTCACTCTGCGCTCCCCAAATGAGATACAAATAAGCCTTTAGCTATATTTATCTGAGGGGTCTCCTGCTTGTTTTCTGGGCATCAGGGAAAGAGCCCACGAACAAACCACCCACTGACAAAGTTACAACTATGCGGAGACTTTGTCACAGTTGGACGGTGGGCTTGTTTTCCTTCCTTCTTCCGGCCACCAAGACCAGACAGACCCTGTCCTCACCCTTTCTGGCCCCAATTTTAATGAAGAAAAAATGTGCCCATGCATTCGCTTTTGGAAAGACATTGCTCATTGCCCATAAATTGGAAGGGGATGATCTCGTCCCTGAAACATTTCCGGCCCCTCCTGACATGGGGCACGCCGATATTGACAGCACACGGACTCGCACATTCACATACGTGTGCACAACTTGACTTCACGGGAGCAACTAATTCTGCCTATCTTTTAATTTCATCCTCAATGGTAATGAGTTATTTCAAACAGGAGCAGTGAAACGGGAAACTGACATTGGTTGAAATTTAGGGCATCCTGCTTTCTTACATATCATTCCTAGCTTCTGAAATATTCATAACCACTTAGAGGTGATTTACAGATGTATATCTGGAATCGTACCCTGATAACAGGTGCTTTACATATTTGTATTTCTCAAAATACAGATCTGTTGGGTAGCAATCAAAAACCAAAGCACAGGAAAATATTTCTGTGTTAATTATGTAATATAAATATACATATAGTATTTATACACATATTGGCCAAAGCTCGTGAATGAGAGATACCATGTCAAAAAGCAGTAAACTGTCAGGAATCTATGAATATAAATAGTTTTTAGCAATAGCATATTATCAAGGCATTCTTAACTACATTTGGCATTTTTGGAGCAAGAAAAATGCTGGAGTTTCATTAAACTGCAGTGCAAAGGAAATGGAGAATTTGGATCCTATACGGGGAATGTCCTTGAAATGAATAGATTGTACAGAAGTGCTGAAAGGTATGTTTATGCAAAATCACCTCCTTTGGAAAAAAAAAACTCACTATATTTTTAAGTGCATAAAAATTAGCATAAAAAATGTAGTAAATAATTAAGAGTATGCTTAAATGTCATATACAACATTATTCATTATGAAAGTGAAGTTCATAAAAGATTAATTTGTTTTCTTTTTCATGTAAAATAACAAGATCACATAGAGTGGAAAACTATTTTGGGGGGTCTGTCTCAATTGTGTATATTCTTGATTCTAAGAGAATGATGATTATTTACTGCTAGTAAAATGTACTTTTTTTACCCAGTGATAAATTTACTAAAATATATATAGCAAATTGAATTATAAATGATTCCTATTATGGACCACATGAGCAATATTTCTGCAGTATATTGGGTGCCAGGATAGTACTCCAGGTACCTCATGTAAGCCAGCCAATCTTTGCTGTTCTCAGAAAAGAAAAATGCATTTCTGGGAAATTCGCCATTTGAAATTCCAGTGGTTGCTTATCCCCTTCTGGGGCTAATGGTGCCAGTTGCTAAGAAAACAGGGCTTCTTGGCTGGCCAGAGGACATAGTTCTTTCTCTGTGTTGCTACAAGACGAAGGATTGACTCGGAGACGTTCATTGTCCCAGAAAATGAGTGCAGTGTGAGTCTTCTCAAGCTTGGCATCCAAGAGGTGTAATCTATATTGTGTCTTGTTTGATCCGAAGGGAAGGTGCTGATAGCAGTTTTCAAGTCTGTAAGAGCTCGGTCCCAAGTTGCTCGTATTCTGAAGAACTTGAAGTCTAGCTGACTGTGGAGAGGTTTGGGGGAAGGAATTCTTAAGAAAGAGCCAAAGAAGAGGAATTGGCTGTGACTTCTGGCTGCGTTCTCACCCCACCCCTCTCTTTCCTCTGCCCTTAATGAGAAGACACAGTAAATAGGGGACGTGTTCTCTGTCTTCTCTTGGGATACGTCCTCTTGGCTCTGTGCAGGGGCCCCCTGAAGTTGATGTTGGAAACTCACGGTTAGGAAAAGGTCTCCTTATCTTCAGTGGCCGCACAGCGTGCTGAATTAGGTCAGACACAGAGTGGCCGGTTTGTCTCAAGGCTACTTTCCACGGTCAGCTTCTGTGGGAATTGCCAGTAGCAGTAGTCCGACCTGTAGGCACCATCTTGAATCCATACATAGGGTCTAATTTTCATTTATGAAGTACATGCTTTCTCTGTATTCTTCTCAATGTGAAGTTTAAAGCCTTTCTCCCGGGAATGACTGAAGCAGAGAGTACAATGGAAGGGAAGAGTTGAATTGAAAGGTTTAAGAGCAAAGCAGTCGGTGACTTAGAAAGAGAATGGTTGGGAGAACAGAGAAGGAAAGCGGCGTGGACGAGGGGTCTGGACCAGGTAGGTGGTGTTCGTACCTGCTCCTGGGCTCTGACCAGCTCGGCTGCTGCCCTTACAACTACCCCTCCCCCTCCTATGCTAGTCTTCTTCCTTCACAGAGAAATAATGTAAATTTTACCGTTACTATGACAGCTTGTGTACGTTGTCGACAATCCTCCCATAGATCATTCAAGGGAGGTAAAATTCTCCTTTTCGCAGGTAAAAAACAATGGTTAGAAGAGCTGAAGGATCTACCTGAAACATAGCTGTTTGAGGCGCTTAGTGGGTTTCCAATCTAGTCTGTCTGGACTTAACTGGCACCCTAACCCTTGAACCATGTTCCTGCCTCTATAGCGGTACCAATAAAAGCTTCTTTATTGTTGTGTCCTCTGTCCAACACCCGCAACTAAAAAGCGCCACCCCTAACCCAGGGGCCCCCAAATCCAGGTCTGTCTGACTCTATAACCTCACCATCTCCCACTCAATGTACACTGTTCAGTAAAGTAGCCCCCAGTCGCATGTGACTACTGAGCACTTATAACATGTCTACTCTAAGTTGGCATGTGCTGTAAAATACAGATTTCAGAGACTTAGAATAATTTGAAGGATGCCAAATATCTTTTTAGTAATTTTCATACTGATTCACTGTTGAAAAGGTGATATTTTAATTGTATTGGGTTAAATTCATTAAAATGAAGATTATTTCTGGGTTTGCTTTTTTTTTTTTTTAATGCGATGCTTAGATATCTTTACATTACCTACGTAGTTCACCCTGTGTTTCTGCTGGGCATCAGACTGTGCATTATTAGTGGGGAAGGGTATATGGAGAAGCTGACATCTCTCCAGGAACTTTCCTTATGCCAAGGTGCCTGGCCTGTACCACTCCGCTCACATCCTAATGACTGGAGCACACTCAAGTACCCAGAACCTAAGACTTAAAATGAGTTTACAGATTATCTGGCTAAAGCACCTAGTGAGCCCTTTTATAGATCTAGGTCCATATTCACTGTCCCAAGGATTCAGTGACCCTTACACTTCCGTACTTCACTGATACAAAACAGGCAGCCAATAAAATATGTGTAGAAATGTCTTCTCTGAAGCGTGGCTTTAAGAACTGACCAGTGGCTGGCACAGCTGCCGTTTGACTTTGTGGTAAGGTTTGCAGCAATACGCAGAGTCTAGGGGCAGCTCTATCTGCCTGGGCCCCTGAAGCAAGAGGATCAGAGGAACCTTGTGGCCCAACACACCTGTAGTCTGAGTGGCACAGAAATCCCAGATGTTGTTGGCCACTGAGATTCTGGCCGTGCTTCTTACTGTATCGTAAAGTAGATAGCTATCCCTGCTACGGCATTAAACAGTTATATTTGGAGTCCTTCAGTGACCAAAGGTAATATTGCTACCTCAGACGAAGTATCCCATGTTTGACTAGTGCTACAAGAAAAGATTCCCTCTCGTCGCTCCTAAGATCTGCGCCCGGAGCGCACTTCCTGTGCGGCAAAATGGGCTCCCGTCCACCTGTCAGTTCAGAGCAAAGCAGAGGAAGCAGAGCATTGGAAAAGCATGAAGATCCTTGAAGCTCCTTCAGAGAGTCAGAGTCAGCCAGGTCGGGGTGAGCACAGGGACTATGTTCCTTTCGGGAGGAGAGACCGTGAGTGCTGAGCCAAGACCCAGGCTGAGCTCTGAGCCACGGGAGGAGGAGAAGATGGAAAGCGAAGGGAAGCAGAAAGTACACACGTGGCTGGCTGGCCAGAAGCTGTCTGGGTGGCACAGTGGAAGGGAGGGTCACTTCTGGAGGTGTCCTGCAGTAGAGGCTGTGGCTGCATAAGCCTCAACCTGACATGGGCGCCCGCCATCAGTGACCTGCAGGAACCACCCTGGGCAGTTTTCTCCTGCAGCCTCTGTGATCACCCTCTGTTCGGTGCTTCATTTGCTCCAGAGCGGAACAGCACAGATGCTCACTTTGTAACGGCTAACAGGAATATGGCAACAATGCTCAGGGTTCGGATTTCAGAGTTAGTGAGAGCTGAGTTCAAGTCTCAGCTGCATCAGTTGATCATGGTGTGGCCTGTAGCATTTTCTCACTTCTGTCACTTTCCCTTCACCCCTCAACCTTATAGGGCTATTGTTTTTTTGTTTGTCTGTTTTGAGACAGGGTCTCACTTTGTAGTTCAGACTGGCCCTGAGCTCACTGTGTAGCCCAGGCAAGCCGCAAACTCAGCAATCCTCTTGCCTCTGCCTCCCGAGTGCTGGGATTACAGGCGTGAGCCACCACACCTGGCAGTGTGGTATGTGGTACTGATTGCTGGTGGGCATGAGTCACCATGTTCCTCGTTGTTGTATGTGGTTACCGGGGATTGAACTAGGGACCTTACGCTTGCAAGGCAGGCACTGGAACCACTCAGCTAAATTTCTGGCCCAGGGCTATTGTTTTAAAGATTAAATGCAATACTAAAAAGTGCCTCCTATTGAATCTGCCCTTCAATAAGCAGTAGTTACCTACAGTACTTTTCTCTGGTGAGACCAAAGGGAAATATTTAAGAAAAGGATCCATCATGTGATAGCAACCACACTGATAACACTGTGTGTCTGAATACTCCTTCGGGATCTCACAGTGTGCTCGGTAATGACCTGGATCCTGAAATTTTATGATAGGATCATCTGCTATTTAAATTTTGCCCTAGGACAAGGAAGGTTCATTTGAGGTGATTCAGAAGAAGGATGCATTCCTTATTTCTATTTGTGTCCTATTTCTGTTGTGCTTCCTTATCTAATTCCTCCCTTCTCCGCTCTTGATGTCCACGCTGAGAATCAGCACCTTGCAAGAGCATTACCAGAAGGGAGTCCAAGAACGCCACAGCCAACTTCATACAACTGCTCGAAGCAGCAAGGCTGTACTGTGCAGTCATTAACGTCAGGAAGGCTGCGCACACACTGACGCAGCCATCAAGCCAGTGTGCCGTTCTTTCCCTTGGGCCCAAGGCTGTGCTTTCCTGAGTCACCTTGGAGAGTTTGGGTCTACCCCAAACCAGTCTTTAGTATTCTATCAGGTCCGTTATGAGAGCACAATGTGTGTGTGTGTGTGTGTGTGTGTGTGTGTGTGTAAAGAGGAAATCTAGAATTCCTCTCCAGATCACTGTGGTATTTGACCTTGAACTCTCTTTCCATCAGCTCTTCCTCAGGCCGGTGTGAAGGGAGCCAGCTGTGTCTGTCTTTCCCTCAGCACCTAGGATGTCGTTCTCTGGGTTTACCGGCATGAACCACCATGCCCAGCAGTGTGGTGTGTGGTGCTGATGGCTGGTAGATGTGAGTCACCACGTTCCATATTGCTGTATGTGTGGTTAACAGGGATCGAACCAGGGCCCTTGCATTTGCTAGGCAGGCACCGGAACCACTGAGCTAAATCTCTGGCCCAGACCACCGTGGGAGGTGAGGCATGGAGGTCACTGGACTCTTTCCCTTTCCCATGGCGTCCAAACTCACACCTCCTCTGGGTACCTGTCTCATAGCTCAGATCTGTGGCGTTATATATACAGATCATACATGTATGTAAATGATATAAATACAAATCAGGCAAACATGGGTCCTATAATTCTATAAGTATATTGGGGACCTTATATTTACAGAATCCATTTTGTAAGTACATTTCCAAATTTCTAACCCAATTTAAAGTGTCTCAGCAATCATCATTTGTTAACGGAAGTTATTCCCCAATTACGTTCTGCTTACCTTCAGGGGGTACAATAAAATCAAGTGCCTACATTTTTGTAAAATTAGGGTTTTTAATTCCCTTGTACCACCTTCAATTAGCCCATTTTCTGTCTTTATTCATTACAGACTTTAAACTCC
>PVIC010041833.1:0-16050 GCA_004025085.1 Thryonomys swinderianus | reverse complement strand
ATAGAAAAGGAAACCAGAAAGTGGAAAGACATCCCTTGTTCCTGGGTCGGGAGAACCAACATCGTCAAAATGGCTATACTCCCACAACTACTATATAGATTCAATGCAATTCCAATTGAAATTCCAATGGTATACTTCACAGAGCTAGAGAAAATAATACAAAAATTCATCTGGAACCACAAGAAACCTAGAATAGCAAGAGCAATTCTAAGCAACCACGACATGGCAGGGGGTATTACAATTCCCAATTTAAAACTCTACTATAAAGCCACCGTGATAAAAACTGCATGGTACTGCCAAATTAACAGACCCGAGGACCAGTGGAATAGTTTAGAAGACCCAGAAACAACTCTAGATACACTAAGCCACCTTATCTTTGACAAAGGATCCAAACATCCCCAATGGAAGAAAGACAGCCTCTTTAACAAATGTTGCTGGAAAAACTGGGCTTTAGCCTGCCAAAAGCTAAAGCTAGACCTATCTCTTTCACCATGCACAAAACTAAACTCACAGTGGATACGAGACTTAAACATTAAAACAGAAACAATAAGCCTGCTGGCAAATAGGCTTGGTAAAACTCTTGGAGACATTGGCTTAGGCAGAGACTTTATGAATAAATCCTTTCTAGCACAAGAAGTAGCAGAAGGAATCAACACATGGGATCTCATCCTACTGAAAAGCTTCTGTACAGCCAAAGAAGACGCTGGCACTGCTAGAAGACAACCAACAACATGGGAAAAAATCTTTACTAGCTGTGTATCAGACAAAGGGCTATTACCGATAATATATAAAGAACTCAAACAGATCAGCCTCCCCAAGTTTAAAGACCCAATTCAAAAATGGGCAACTGAAATGAACAGACACTTCTCAGAGGAAGAAATCAAAGCAGTCAAGAAATATATGAAGAAATGCTCAACATCTCTGGTCATTTCAGAGATGCAAATGAAAACAACATTGAGATTCCATCTCACTCCACAAAGAATGGCAGAGATCACAAAGTCAACCAACGATAAATGCTGGCATGGCTGTGGGGAGAAAGGAACCCTTCTCCACTCTTGGTGGGAGTGCAGACTTGTGCAACCATTGTGGAGATCTGTGTGGAGATTTCTCAGAAAACTAGGACTACGGTACCATTTGACCCTGCTATACTCCTGCTACGAATATACCCAAAAGAACTTTAAAAACTCACATTGGAAAGACAGATGTACACCCTTGTTCATAGCAGCTCAGTTCGTGATAGCTCATTCTTGGAAACAACCCTAATGTCCATCAACTGGAGAGTGGATAAAGATGTGTTTTTTTTTTTTTTTTTTTACAAAATGAAGTATTATTCTGCCATAAAGAATGACAAGATCGATCCATTTAGGATCTAATGGAGACACCTGGAGGATATACTAATAAGTGAAATCAATAGATCACAGATACACAATATCCGGATCTTCTCTTTGGCATGAACACCTGTAGATGCAAATGAGTTCTAGAAAGTAGGACAGCTTTTATAGAGTAGAATATTTCTATAGGAAACTTGGTGTGGGAATGTGATGAGGGGATGGAATAAATATGATACAGAAAGAAAATAAAAGAGCATGTATAAATGGGGAGGAGGGGGGAGTGTGTAGGGATATGGGTAAAAATGAGAATTAACTTGTGGCACATAATGGTACAAATTTCCGAATGTTATATGTGATTTTGAGATGTATATAAATTGTACCAATAAAGAATTCAATTAAAAAATATACATGTTGGCCCGGAGGGTTAGCTCAGTGGTCCCAGCACCTGCCTTACAAGCACAAGGTCCTGAGTTCGTTCCGGAGTAACCACATACAGTGCTGCGCGTGGAGACTCACGCCCACCCGCAATCAATACCACATATCGCAGTGCCGCTCATGGTGGCTCATGCCTGTAATCCCAGAACTCAGGAGGCAGAGACAGGAGGATTGCTGAGTTCGAAGCTTTCCTAGGCTACTTAGTGATCTCAGAGCCAGCCTGAACTACAAAGAGAGACCCTGTCTCAAAAAAAAAAAAATACACATGTTCCAAAATTGGTTTGAGGTAATGATTGTACAGTGTTGCAAGCATCTCTAAAACAAGATAAATATGAATTATATGTTATATAAATGAATTTCAACAAAGATGTTATTACAAGCATTTCTTTGGACTCCCTTACCATAACCTACAGACCCACAGACATTGTGCTTTCCCTGTGGTGTGTTTTTCAATTCTATCTCTCTGATCTCTTTTCCTATTCCTGCCTCCAAACATTTTGAGGAAATAAAAAATAAAAAAAATACTTAGATACAATCAAGGCAGCTATATGGAAGGAACCAATAGTTTTAACAAAATTGCAAACAAATAATAACTTGAAAGGATGGAATTAGACCAAGTGTTATTTTTTGTGACAAACGTTTCTTTTCACAGGCTATTACTTCAAGGGCACAAAAACCAAGCCTGAAAACAAGGTTATCTTTGTGTGGTCAGTACAGTGGTCGTAACATCAGGCACCTTCCTTTGTGCCTATTTAAATATTTTAAGGACTGGTTACCATGTGACCACAACTTACATCACAATATTTGCCTGGCCAATTGCCCACAGTCCTCCTTTTTGACCATTACACTTCAGCCATATTATGCCAAAGATGGAGTCCCCACCAGGCTAGACATCATGGGCGCTGCCCACTTCACTATGAGCATATTTGAAGAAAAGCCACAGTTTCCCGAAGGCTTCAGAATCAATATAAGCAAAAATTGACTGGACTAAAGTAAAATGTTCATTGGGAGACTGACCCATGATATCAGTAAGTGAGCGCCTGTTGAATATTTGTCTCAGTTTAGGGAGGTTCTACATTTTGTTATCAAAACTAACCCTGACACTAGACACTCTAGGGGGTTTTGTTTTGTGCTTTTCAAAGACTATGGTACCGTTGAAAAAGTTCTCAAAGTAAAAGAGCACCAAGTGGGTGGTAAGAAAATACAGCTGAAAAGGGCCAAGGCCGTTCAATCTCCACCCCCTGAAAGAAAGGTTTTCATTAGTGGGTTGAACCCGCAGATGTCAGAAGAGTAAGTTAGACAGTATGTTGGCATATTTGGAGAGATTGAGAACATTGAGCTTCTGCTGTGCCCGGCAACAAAGAAAAGATGATGGTTCTGTTTCATCACGTATGCTGATGTGAATTCAGTGAAGCAGCTGTTAGAAAACACATTCTATTTAATTGCCTCCAAATGTTGTGAAGTTAGAGTAGCTCCCAAGAAACTGCCTTCAAAGCCAGAATGCCAGCTGGGAAAAGACATCCCAAGTTCTGGGTTGTTTAACCTCATAGTAGGTGATGGCCTCCGAGCTAAACCAACCAGTCACAGAGGTGGCCAAGATGTTGTCTGTGGAGTGGCTGGCAGTAGCAGAAGCAGTCTTACAATATACGCTTCTGCCCCATTTTTGTTCCCCACAGAAAGATGCAATTTTCCTAACCCAAATTGCCGGAACACCTTCGGTAATCAGCCAAGTTTATCACTACGATAGAGGTTGTCCCTTCAAATACAACAATGAAATTTATCAGTTAATTATGAATTATAATGCACGAGTAAACAAGGCCGTTCATTTGAGTAGTGGCTACCAGGGAATTTATCGACTATTCTAAAGCCTAAGGACAAAGTAGTAACTCAATAATCATTGTCTCCTGGAATGAAGTTATATTACTCATATGAAATAACTGAATGACTGTTTTGATGGACTTTGTTAATATTCCTCCTTCAGCTATGTCCTCCTGCTTCCAAAGTGCCACTTACCTGCTTGTGAACTTTTGACACTGAAGTTTCTACTCAACAACACAAGGACATATAAGGGTATCAACATTTGCTAGAAAATAAAAGTTTACCATCTTTATTTCTGAGTGGATTTCAATCTGACAATGTTTTTCTTCTTGTTTTGGTAGTAGGAGTTAAGAAATTTTGGATGAGTTACTTAGTACCTTTTCTTTTCTTTCTTATTCCCCCCCCCCGCCCTTAGGGTGTTGTGTTTGGGCTAGGAGTACTTGGATGAAGGGAAGAAGAGCTTAAGGTTTCCTTCTTCATTTTCTGCATATTTAATCTGATCTTTCTTGCATTCACTCAATTTTACTAAGGCTTATTCCAAGCCAGAATCTGGTCAGTATAGGAGATTCAGACAGTCTCTCACTATAATATGGTTAAGGACTATATAAAGTTTAGAACAGTATGATGAGAAAGGGTGGAGAAGGATTAAGTAAGCCTTTGTCACTGAGCTATACGAAGTGGAGAGAGCATGGAAGCAAACATGCAAAGATGCTGGAGAAAGACTTCGGCCTGCATTTTTGGAAGATAACAGAGTGGAAGTAGGGTGTACATGGATAAGAAGAGAAGGGAAGGGAAGGGGGCTGAGCATAACTGTCAACAAAAAAAACCGAGTCATACATATGAAGCATGTATGTAATTTTTTTTTTCTTTTTTGGAGACAGGGTCTTGCTTTGTAGTTCAGGCTGGCCCTGAGCTCACTATGGTGCCCAGGCAAGCCACCGCAAACTCAGCAACCCTCCTGTCTCTGCCTCCCGAGTGCTGGGATGACAGGCATGAGCCACCACGCCCAGCATTATATGTGGTAACCGGGGATCGAACTCAGGTCCTTACGCTTGTGAGGCAGGCGCCGGAACCACTGAGCTAACCCTCCGGCCCCGCATGTATGTAATTTTAAGTTTTGTAGAAACCACACTTCTTTAAAAAGAAAAAAATAATAATTTTAATAATTAAGTTGCATTCGTTAATATAACCAAGTTATTTCAACATGTAATTGAGACAAAAATTATGAATAAGACCTTTAAAACATTGTTTGCATGCTAAATCACCCAAATCTAGTGAACTTTCATTTTGTATGGGGGGAAAGTGGGGGTTTCACCACATGGGTACCACGCCTGCCTGGTACACTGACTTCCATATCTGGGGGGAGCAATCATTTTATGTGTGGTATCAGTGATTGAACCGGTGATAAGCAACCACTGTACCACTGAACTACACCTCTATTCCATTATTTTAAATTTGATTTTTGGGCAGTTTCACCAAGTTGCCTAAGCTTGCCTCAAACCGGAGATCATCCTCAACTTATATTTCATATTCATATGACATCTTATTTTTGACTAGTCTTATTTTAAGACCTGAACACATAGTTAGGGCTATCACCTAGTACCATTCAGCATTGAGTCATATTAAGCCCACATCACAATTCCTTTCTTTAAGGGGGTAACATGAAATGTCAAATATTTAGTGTTTGTCTAATATTAAACTCCTTGCTAGTAATTCCTGAGCAAGAAAGAAAGACAGACATACAACTAATATTCTGATAATTATAATACAGGAGTTAATTTGAATTTGTATTTTAACAAGAAAAACAAATATACTTAACATAGTGTCTAGTGATTGTATTAGAAAGCAAAAGCCCTGAGAGCAAAACAAAGTTGCATTTTTGTATTCTCCTTAGTGTCTATCAAGAGTATTTCTATGTAATAGAAACTTCAAAAGCAAATATTGAAAGATGATGTAAGAGCAAAACTGATACATGTGCATCATGAACAAAAAGCAAGAAACTATACAATGTAAAGAAAATGTGAAGTTTTTCTTTTTATATTCATTGGAAATATTTTACAAATTTTGTGACTTTCATGGTGCAAAATATTTAAGTGTATACTATGTAAATAAAATTTGCTAAAAATATGAAAACTGAATAAAATAAATTTTAAAATGTTTTGAAAAATTAAAATTACTCCAAGTATATGTAATGTACATGTGCAATATCTACTAAACTTAAGAATTAGTTGTGTGATAGACTAGATGTGAACTGGGCCTTAGAACTAAAGTGTACTCTACTAAACATGTGTTTTAAAATTGGCTCCACCTGAGTTAGTTTAAATATTTTTTCCAAATAATATTTTCTGATTCGAAAAGTAAAATCTGTCATGCTTAGGTAAAACTATTGGAGACATTGGCTTAGGCAAAAACTTTATGAAGAAAACCTCTATAGCACAAGAAGTAGCAGAAAATATCAACAAATGGGATCTCATCCTACTGAAAAGCTTTTGCACAGCAAAAGGAGTCACTGGCACTGCTAAAAGACAACCAACAACATGGGAAAATATCTTTACTAGCAGTTTATCAGACAAAGGGCTATTATCTACAATATATAAGAAAAACAGATCAGCCTCCCCAAGTTTAAAGACCCAATTCAAAAATGGGCATCTGAAATGAACAGACACTTCTCAGAGGCAGAAGTCAAAGCAGCTAAGAAACATAGGAAGACATGTTCAACATCACTGGTCATTTGAGAGATGCAAATGAAAACAACACTGAGATTTCATCTCACTCCACAAAGAATGACCACTATTACAAAATAAACCAACAATAAATGCTGGTGTGGCTGTGGGGAGAAAGGAACCCTTCTCCACTGCTGGTGGGATTGCAGAGTTGTGCAACCATTGTGGAGATCTGTGTGGAGATTTCTCAGAAAACTAGGACTAGGGATGCCATTTGACCCTGCTATCCCCCTGCTAGAATATACCCAAAAGAATTTTAAAAATCTCATTGGAAAGACAGATGTACACCCTTGTTCATAGAAGATCAGTTTGTGATACCTCAGTCTTGGAAACAACACAAATGCCCATCAACTGGAGAGTGGATAAAGAAGATATGTTTTTTTTTTAATAAAATGGAGTATTACTCTGCCATAAAGAATAACAAGAGTGATTCATTTACGTGCAAATGGATACACTTGGAGGACACGCTAATGAGTGAAATCAATAGGTCACAGATAGGCAAATACCGGATCTTCTCATTGATAGCACCTGTAGATGCAAATGAGCTCTAGAAAGTATGATGGTCTTCGTAGAATGGGAAATTTCCAAGGGGAATTTGGTGTGGGGATGTAATGAGGGGAAGGAATAAGTATGATTCTGAAAGCAAATAAAAGAGCATATATTTAGGGTTTGGGAGGTGTGGGTGGGTGGGGATATGGGTAAAAATGAGAATTGACTTGTGTCATATATTGGTACAAATTCCCCAATGTTACGTGTGATTGTGAGATTTATGTAAACTGTACCAATAAAGAATTCAATAAAAAAACCGGCATGCTGTACTGCCACAAAGCAAAAGGGAATCCCCTGGTAAATTCAGAAGAGTTTCTATCAAACCAAATTATATTATTTTGCATCAAAGTAGGCAAAATTATGAATGTGTCTGCATATATGTATCCAAAACTACAGACAAGTACAAATTAATTCTGCAGAAAGTATTTAGGAGTAGGCCTCTTTAATCCAACGGATGACTGGATGAAGCCAGATGATTTTGACTGAAAGCTTTTCTTCCTACACCACAGGAGAATAAGCTTGTTTCTTGAGCCAGACAATATACCACTGTACACTCATTGGTTATTTGAACTAAGGAATTAAATCAAATAAAGTTTCAGTCAATTTAGAGTCAATATAGCAGATTTTTTGATATTTCAGTTTTAGAAACTCTGTTTTATTTTTTCCAATTCCAGCTGTTTCATCATTTGATTTGTGTTAAAAATAAAGTTGAGCCGGGTGTGGTGGCTCGCACCTGTCATCCCAGCACTCAGGAGGCAGAGACAGGATGATTGCTGAGTTCGAGCCTTGCCTGGGCCAGCCTGAACTACAAAGCAAGACCCTGTCTCAAAATAAAATAAAATAAAATAAAATAAAATAAAATAAAATAAAATAAAATAAAATAAAATAAAATAAAATAAAATAAAATAAAATAAAATAAAATAAAATAAAATAAAATAAAATAAAATAAAATAAAAATAAAATAAAATAAAAGTATAAAGTTGAGACGAAAAGTAGATTTGTTTATATTTCAGTGTATGAGACACATTCAGCGAATTAACTTAAATGCATTCTTTTCTTTTAGGGTGGTCTCATGATTAGCTCAAAGCTCTTTTTGTGACTAAATGCTGTAATTGTTAGAAATTAGGTTACACAATATTATCAGAGTACTGCCAAATCATCTACTTTTGATCACAATGGTCCAGTTAACAACAGGCAATTGTATGTTGTTTATGTATGTGTTTAGATGCTACTTTTAATTTTTTATTAGTACATCTGAGGTACATAACAATCACCAAAGAAGATTTTACATACAAATAGCACCCCTTAAGTCTTTTGACCCCTTACTCTCCATTCCAGACCTTCTTCCCCTCCTATTTATAAGAGCCCGAGTCCCATTTTTTGCTTTAATTCTTTTTGTCTCTTTAAATCCTTTTTGCCATTTCTCCTCTTCTTTTCCCTGTCTCTTGTTCCTTTCTCCATTTGAACAAGTCATCCCTATTTCCTACTATCCACACCCCATTTGTCTCCTTATTTATCCTTTAAATGTTTTGCCACAAGAGAAACCATGCACTATTTAAAAAAAAATAAGTTATAAAAGTCCACATTTAAAATGGTCTGTTGTGGGGTTGGGGATTTAGCTCAAGTGATACCATGCCTACCTAGGAAGCACAGGGGGCCGTAAATTCAATCCCCAGTACCATCACCACCAAAGAGGGGGAAAAAGTTTGTTGTTCTCCTTAAGAAAGTAATGTGTGGGTCATACTTTAATTTCTAGTTTCATAATTCCTGCATTAATGCATATGTAGTAATAACTGCATCCCCAAATACCCCACAAAAATTGAAATGGTAAAGTTTAATTTCCTGATATTTGAAATGGTTCTTCAAGAAGACTGAGTATAAGTCAATGTTATACTTCTCATTTCCATCCCCCATCCAAGAACTGAGCTAGATGGGGGGCAAAGACAAAAAAGAATTAAGGTGTGGTATGTACATGTACCAACCCCCCACAGTAAATGTAATTATTATATACAGCAAACATGCACTAATGAAGATTTTTAAAACAGAAATTGTACTGCTTAGAATTTTCCCACTATCAGTGTCCACATCTTCCTATGTGGAGAAAATGGATTACTGAAAAATGGTAAAAAATATTAAGGAGTTAAAAATCAGGAATTGTTAGAAAAAATTGAAGAAGTCAGATTGCTATAGATAAAGTGCCCAAAGAATAATTAAATATGACCCTTAAAACACTAGAAATAATTATGTACACCACAATCCCTGGTAAATCTGACTCTTCAGGTCTGGTTTGAGACCAAGAATCTATTCTGTAAAGCTGCTTACATGGATTCTACTGATAAGTCAGACATGACTACCATGGAGCTAACTAAACAGGAACCCTTAAACCTACAGATTTCTTATACTTTGATCAGTGTTCAAAGAATAATTCATAAAACCCTAAGATTTTGGGCCGGAGGGTTAGCTTAGTGGTTCCGGCGCCTGCCTTGCAAGCGCAAGGACCTGAGTTTGATCCCCGGTAACCACATATAATGCTGGGCGTGGTGGCTCACGCCTGTAATCCCAGCACTCGGGAGGCAGAGACGGGAGGATTGCTGAGTTCGCGGTGGCTTGCCTGGGCACCATAGTGAGCTCAGGGCCAGCCTGAACTACAAAGCAAGACCCTGTCTCAAAAAGCAAAAAAAAAAAAAAAAAAAAAAACACTAAGATTTTACTAATATTTATATAGAGCTAATACACATGAAGCTATAATATATATACATGTATATATATTACATATACTATATAATATAACTTTAACAGTTTACAGTAGTAATGGTAAAAATATTTCATAGTGTGCTGTATGTTTTGAAGCACACTTTGAGTTATATAAAAGAAAATCAAAGACCTCTTTTTGAAGAAGTAAAAACCTCTCTATTCTCCATAAACCAGCAGTACTCTCTCTAGTCAATTACTAGTACAGTAATAAATGTAATATTTTAGTACTTATTTATTGTTAAAATTAAACTTTTACTTCTACTTGTACATTTTGCAATACATAATGACTAAGACATGTAAGCTATTTTTAAAGCTGGACTTTAAAATGGAATTGAATTGAAAAAATAGCAAAACTCTCAATTTATGGATTATAAATTATATTTTCACTAAATTATCCCTTTTTCCTTAGATTACTCACTTGTTAATTCCAAAATCTGTATTCCTTTTCTCTTGTTTAAAAATTGATTTTATTGGTACATTTTATATACACATCATGATCACACTCAACATTGAGAATTTTGTACCAGTATATGACATGAATTGATTTTCATTTTTTGACCTTTCTCCTGCCCATTCTACAACCTCTCCCACCTCCATATGCATAAGTTTTGCTTCCTTTTTAATTTTTTTTTATCTTCATTGGTACATTGTATATACACATTGTGATCACAATCAATATTGGGAATTTGTACCAGTATATGACACGATTTGATTCTCATTTTTTCCCAATCTCTTACCCACCCCACAACCCTCCACCCTCTAAATGCATAAGCTTTGTTTCCCATTTTTTTTCTTTTTGAGACAGGGTCTCGCTTTGTGTTCAGGCTGGCTCTGAATTCACTATATAGCCCAGGCAAGCCTTGAACTCAGCAATCCTCCTGTCTCTGCCTCCCTAGTGCTGGGATTACAGGCATAAGCCACCACGCCCGGTTTTTTCCCATTTTTTAATTAACATCACATTTTTCTTTACCCCCATCACTCATTCCTCCACCATATTTCTATCAGCAATTTTTTCTTTCCCTTCTTTACTTACCTCTATCCCCTTTTTGCTTTGAATATTTTCTATTTCACAATATCTACCATATATTCTAGGACTCATTTTTATCTTCAGTTTCTCACACCAGAGAAAAGATATGGTATTTACACATCTGTATTCCTACTAGTAATAGGGAAACTTGTCAAAAAATTAACTGTGAAAATAGACCTGAAATGCAGAAGGAATCTGTGTTAATGATTATTTAGAAAACTTTTCACTGATGAATTGTTTTAAAAACATCCCCTCTGTAGTCATGAGTATGAGTTACAAGTGATGAATACATGTCTGTAACCTCTGAAATAGAAACACACAACTAGGAAAAGCCCACAATCTTACTGCAGAACAGAATTCTGATGTGATGATGCTTGAAATGGAGCTAGTTAGTGGCCTGACCTGAAAATACTCCCTTAATACCCATACCTCCAGCATAATGTTTTAGTATCACTGTTGACATTGAAAGGTAATGATTGACAGGCATTAATTAATTCTCACATTTACACTTTTGTATAATCTGCAACATTATTTCCAAGAGGGAAAAAGATGTGTAAAAAGAAGGGACTTTTGTAATAATAGTTGTCAAATTTGCCAACTACAGTCCTTGTCATAAAAGTATATAACTCAGGGCTGGAGGGTTAGCTCAATGGTTCTTGTGCTTGCCTCGCAAGTGCAAGGTCCTGAGTTCGATCCCCGGTAACCACATACAATGCTGGGCGTGGAGACTCACTCCCACCGGCAATCAAAAAACCACATACTCAGTGCCTGGTGTGGTGGCTCAGGGCTGTAATCATAGCACTCGGGAGGCAGAGGCAGGATTATTGCTGAGTTCAAGGCTTGCCTGGGCTACATAGTGAGCTGAGGGCCAGCCTGAACTTCAAAGCGAGACCCTGTCTCAAAAAAAAAAAAAAAGTACATAACATTCACCTGTACAAGAGCTATGATATAAAACACAGTTAAGGATATATATAAATGCAAATACAACAAAAAATACAATTGAATTTTATGATTGTTTTTTTGAGACAGTATCAATTTGTAGTTTGGGCTGGCTCTGAGCTCACTATGTAGCCTAGGCAAGCTTCAAACTCAGCAATCCTCCTGTCTTTGCCTCCCGAGTGCTGGGAGTACAGGCGTGAGCCACCACATCCGGCACTGAATTTTATGAATTTTAAGTCTTAAACATAAATAAAATCCCTACAGATAACTAGATACAGTCTGATAAAATGTAAAAATGATTCCCTAAGGGAAATCGGAGTAATGTTCCAGAGTGCCACTTTTAACAGTCTCCACTAATCTCTGTTGTTTGTTACTTCCTGATTTGCTTGAGGGAAGGATTGTCACAGAAATGTTAAAAGTTTTCTAAAAAAATAAAGTCATAAGAAGATACCACTTAATGGAAAAATAGATATGATGTCTCTCAGAAATTGTTCTGTTGAAATTCACTTTTGCAGTTCCATTTATATAGTGACAGAAACACCCAAGACTTTTAACTCATCCATTAACATACTAATAAAGATTTCATTTGAAGAAATAAATAACAACCACTAACCAATATTTATGGATTACAGTAAGATCAACACCTTTGGAGAAAACTAATCAGCTAAAAGCCATCACTATTCCCCAGGTAGATGACTTATTTCTGCTACACAGAATAAGAGAAAGGTTTGAGTAACTTTCCTAACTCCAGCAAGGGACGGTATTGAAATTTGTTTGCAACCTCTTTATATAGCTTAGGTGGCAGAGTAGACATATTAGTTCGCTACAACTTCATATTTTAAAGTAAGAGACACCATAAATAATGAAAATAACAGTAGCCACCATATTCTAGATACTATTTGCCTGACTGCACTATTTTATTTGAACTCACACAAGAACTATTTGAACTAATTGATCATTCCTTCTAAAATACAAAATAATAAGGCATGGTTGTTATTTTTGTCCAGAAACATAGCTAGTTATTGACAGATTCAAGCTGTGAATGCAGCTATTTCAACTTCCCCAGAGCTCATTTGATTTTTACTGTGTGACACCACCTCCCAGGGCATAGCACCAGGTGCACACTCAGTCAGATGGACACTTTCATTTTCTGAGCAAACTGTTTTCAAGGAAAGAGAAGAATAAAGTTGAGAAACACGCAGATTACATAAAGTGGTTTGAACAGGAGGTGAGGAAATAGTGGTAACAATGGTAAAAATAAATTGGGGAACAAATCTTTACTTTGAAGCAGAGATAAAAAGGATATATTTTCAAATCATGGAACTTTCAAGGCACTCAGTTTTACTGTGGAAAAAAATTAAGTTTCAAGCAAACAGATGATAAAGTATTTCTCATGTTTATTTTGTGATTGCTCAACTGACCAAAAATATAATATGGAAAAAATGTACTGGAAAAGGGGGAAAATATAATGACAAAATTAGTTTTAATGTGACTGATACAATCATTTTGCCTTTAGATAGGAAGTTGCATTTTTTTTTTTTTGCTTTTTGGAGACAGGGTCTTGCTTTGTAGTTCAGGCTGGGCCTGAGCTCACTATGGTGCCCAGACAAGCCACCGTGAACTCAGCAATCCTCCTGTCTCTGCCTCCCGAGTGCTGGGATTACAGGCGTGAGCCACCACGCCCAGCATTATATGTGGTAACTGGGGATCGAACTCAGGTCCTTACGCTTGCGAGGCAGGCGCCGGAACCACTGAGCTAACCCTCCGGCCCAGGAAGTTGCATTTTTAAACTTTGCCAAATACTGTTTTCCAATTATCTCAAAATATAAATGGAAAATGAAATACTGTGTGTGTGAAAAATTAAGAGAACAAAAGAAGAGAGAAAGAGAGAAGTTGAACTTTCTATTTTCCAGATACTTCATTTAGGCAATCTTTAAAGAATTACTCTAGTTTTTAATTCTTTACCTCTGTGTTGAATTACCATTACTTCTTGGCTATACCATAAATACTGATGTTTAAAACTTTTTTTTTAGTATCGCATCACCAACTATTCCAGTTTGTATATTAATCCTATCTGGTGTTTTTTATTTGTAAAGAGATGACTCATACACCATACCATTCAGTTTTAACATTAAGATAGACCACAAACTAGAACATTCCTGCCAGTGATTTATTTAAAAACAGTACCTTGGCCCAGACATTTAACTCAGTGATTCCAATGCCTGCCTAGCAAAAACAAGGTCTCTGGTTCAATCTCTAGTAACCATATACAGCAATACAGGGTGTGGTGACTCACTTCCACCAGCAGTCAGTATCACACTCCACAATGCAGGGTGTGGTGGTTCACTCCTGTAATTCCAGAACTTGGGCGGCAGATGCAGGGAGATTGCTGGGTTTGTGGCTTGCCTGTGCTACATAGTGAGCTCAGGGCCAGCATGAACTATAAGACTGTAAAAAAAAAAGACAAAAAAGTGCCTTTATTTAACTGTGTGTACATGTGTATATATGCATATACAAGTGTATAAAAAGCTTATTTCCAAATCTAAAGTGTACAGCAGAAATTGGCTAAGAAGTTCCTCCATACACCACAGAACACACACCACACAAAAGTGTCGAGAGGCTAGTTTTAGAAGTGTGAGACAGAGTGAATTAAAATCCCCCAAAAAAGGAATCACAAGTCTCTTACGACAACTACCAACCACTAATGACTTTGGAGAACATCTCCCACAAACCAAACTAGGATAGAAGAAAGGAAATGCTATAACTAAAGTGAGCAGTGGGGGTCACTTGCAGAAGCTCACATAGTCCTCCCATTATTTCACGTTGGAAATAATGAAGTACATGTAGAGAAAAAGAAATTTGTGCAAACAGGTATATGGCAGAGCACAGCAAAACGTGTGTATGCATATACATACCTCCAAATAAAATTTCTTAAAGGATTTCTCAGGGTTCAAAAGACTGCGACTAATATTTACTTACTGGGAAAAACCCATATTCTTAAAAATCAACAGAAAACAAAATGAGATTTAATTTATCAAACATACATTGTCTCCAAAATCAATATCCTATCTAGATTTTGAGATTATTGGTGAAAGTATTATTTGTTTATACTCCTTTACATAGTATCATGGGGAAAATAAACCAGGGAGGTTCGAATGAGTAGTGGGACTGTTTTACATCAAAAGCTTTACTTTCCAATAGAAAGAGCATTAGATACTATTGCATAGTAAAAGACATTTAAGACAAATTTACTTTTGTGATTTTCATATACAGTCTGAGGAAAAGAATAATGTTTGTGGATTAATGTGTAGCATTAATTACACACTACAGTTTGGTTTTCTAAGGAAGGCAGCCTTTGAAGTGCACCTTACATTAAAATGGTGATTCTCCATGTTCACTATTCTAATGAGTTATCAAAAGGTTCCATATTGAAATGTTTCATTTGGTTTGACTACAATGATCATCCCAGGGCACTTACCCAATGCTGTGGCTTGAAGATATAAATGTCATTACCAGCACTGTCAAGTGATTTGATCATTTATTCAATCTCTAGTGTATGACTTGTATGAAGAGTTCTTGTGCAGATGGGGGAGTGTAGAAAGAAGAGAATTTAATGAGAAAGAAACACAAGCATAGTCACCAGTATGACAATAATTTACCTGAAGTGACAACATAGCCATACAGGCACTACAGTATGTCTAAAAGGAACTCACTGTTGGATGAAAATACTTTTAAAAGTATGTATCCTGTATCATACTAATAATAAGAAAATAAATAGAGAAATAAAGAGTATAATCTCTGATAAAGGTACAAGGATTGGTGCAGTTAGAAAAATGATTATTTTTCAGCCATCATAATAAAAGTAAATACTTTCAGTGGTACCTAAGTTACCTAATGCTTTTGTTTGCAACAATTACCTTCTCAAACGAAGCATTTGGCACATTTTTGTTTCTGTTTGAAAACTCTGCATGCTGCGACCAATATGACCATGTCTATCTTTCCCACATAAGGAGGAAACCGGTCATGTTTTCCATAATCATGCAACAAATTAAGTTAGTGAACTGAGTTGGCATTGCAAATACAAAAATTAATGGATTGTCATTAAATAAAGAAGGACTCTTTTGATCAAGGGAGTATACATTAATGGTCTATTAAGATGTCTTCCCACAGACCACTTACTCCTTTCAAAGCAAAAAAAAAAAAAAAAAAAAAAAAAAAAAAAAAAAAAAAAAAAAAAAAAAAAAAAAAAAAAAAAGCAGGAGGCCATTAACATTTAGTGATTTTGTACTTAAAATTCAGTTTATAGAAGCAAACTGAAACTTAATTTACAGCATTCCTTGTATTTCAAGTTCGGAGATAAAGAGTTTCACCTATTCACAGCCAATTGTCATTTCCACAGCTAGCGACTTTAAACTGGATAATATATATATATATATATATATATATATATATATATATATATATATATATATAT
>PVIC010041832.1:0-16057 GCA_004025085.1 Thryonomys swinderianus | reverse complement strand
TGATGAGGGGAAGGAATAAATATGATACAGAAAGAAAATAAAAGAGCATGTATAAAGGGGGGAGGAGGGGGAGTGGGTAGGGATATGGGTAAAAATGAGAATTAACTTGTGGCATATACTGGTACAAATTTCCCAATGTTATATGTGATTTTGAGATGTATATAAATTGTACCAATAAAGAATTCAATTAAAAAAAAGGAAACAAAGCTTATGTATATACAGGGTGGGGGATTATAGGATGGGTAGGGGAATGAGAAAAATGAGAATTGAATCATGCCATACACTGGTACAGATTTTCAATGTTGATTGTGACCATGATGTATATATATAAAATATACCAATAAAATCAATTAATTAAAAAAGAAAAGAATGTAAGTACCTGAATTTCATTTTAATCAAGGTTATTTGGATATTGTTTGGCCTCAGAGATCTTAATCTCTGGATTAATACTGAGAACAGGTGAAGAGGCTTTAACTCTATAAATTTTCTATGCACCAAACCTAAAATTTTAAAACCTTATATGTCAAATAACGTTTAGACAGATTGCCAATCTATTTAATTTCCAGAAACACTGTGATAATTACCCATATCCAAAGAGTCCCATATGAAAGTGTGTGCTGATTGTCACTGTGTTCTTGTTGTCTAATACAGTCATTGTATCTACATTTTCTGTACCCATTGAGTGTGTCCACTGGTTCAGTTAAAATCAGAGTAGTCTAGGGGCCCATTTGTGGCTCCTGATATAGCAAAGACAGTTGCCATTGAGTTTTTCATACTAGAGCTCCCCTCAATGCAAAATTTTAGATTGCCTATTACCCTGGAGAAGTCAGTGTCTCATGACTTCTGTTGGGTTCTAAGACTATAGAGATCTTTCTGTAATCATGCCAGGGAGAATAAACTTCCCAAAAACATTGACATAAACCACAGTTGAATTCAAACTTTAATCAGTTAGCCAAGAATTGTTAGAACTAAAGTACTCAATATTTCAAACAAGGTAACAGAGTCACAGGTGTTAGAAGACTAGAAGAAAAAAAACAAAACAAAACAGAAGAGATGAGTCTAGGAAGAAAAAAATCAAAGGGGAAACCCTCAGAGGTCTAAAGTGCTTTTGTCCCTGAGTGGAAGTCCATGCTCCTGCACAAGCTGCCACGCTTCTGGAAACTCCAGAAGTTGTTTCTGGATCCACCTGAGAAAGATGCCTCCCTCACCATGGGTGAGGGTGTCTCAGATACATTCCCTTACAACTGCTGTAACATGGAGAGATGATGCTTTGGAAAATCAGAGAAACCGTCACTGAGGAAGTGATATTGGTGCTGGTCTTGAGGCATAAATAGGACTTTTCAGATACATTTTCCATGTGGAAAAATATCTTTAAGATCTAGCTTTCTTCCATAAATTATAAACAGTCTTTGGGAATGAGAAGAAAATTTTGTATTTTTTAATTATGGCCATAGAGCACAGGTGCCAGGATTGTGTTCCAGTGGCAATGAAAAAAGAATTTTCTCATTATACTTGGCAATTTACCTGTTTAAACAAACACACAGATAATTCTTATATAGCATAAAGTTTGAGTGAGCTAAAATTTTTGGAACTTTAGTAATTATTCAGTCAACTAATTATGACTCAAGGGAGTAGGAAACTATAAGAAGTTTTTCCACCCACACATGCATTTGGTTTTGGCTTAATATATCTGTGTACATGTGTAGATCGAGGATACACAGTGAGCTTATTGTGTGTATTTGTTACTTGAGTGTGCTTATGCATATGCAAGTATGTGGGCTATTTTCTGTTGAATTTTAAAAATAATGATAACAAAATGCTCTCTATTATTTTGGAAGGTAGAATCACCAAAGGATGCTGTGAAACTGAACCAGAGCTTCTTAAAAACTCCACCAAACCATTTTCCCTTACTGCTTTATTCTATGAGTAAAGGAAAAGTGTCCAGAATAAGAAACATAAATGGATCATCATTAAAGAGAAAGTACATCTAATTATATCATCTTCTGGAGCTTTTCTTTTTAAACCTCACTTCAAAGTTGGAATAAAGAGAAATGATCAGTTGCTTGTTATTTTCATCAGAAGTTAAGGAGTTCTTTTCTTTGAGGATTTAAGGACCAAAAGAAATATAACTTCACTAGCTTTATTCTATTTAAAATACTGAAGAAAAAATTCAGAAAGTTTGTAGATGCATGAATTTAATTGATTAATAAAATCAAATACTAAATCAGGAAGGCCTACTGTCAAAATGCCAATAATGAAAAGGAAAAAAAAATCTGAAGGATGTTAAGTTACCACCGGGAAATGTAACATGGTAACATGTCTTGATCTTTCATATGACTTTAACTAGAAGAATGGTGTCTAAGTCTGAAAGGTCAGACCTTCAGAAAGCAGAAGTTGACTCAGCCTTTTCATCTAAACTGAGCAGTATCATCATTTTCTCTCTCCTTTGATCTATTTATTTAAATTTAAATTTCTGTTAAACACATAGTTTTAAGTGAGCAATTTGTAGAAGGGCTTTGGGGTTTAATTATCAGCTCCCAGACTTTCCACTAGAACTAAATATTTATTCCTTAGGCTAGGTGTGCCGAATATGTTAGAGGAGGAGGAATTAAATTGCTAAAAGGAAAAGAAAAACAAACCTCAATTTGTTCCACCTGTAAAGTGCACTGATTTACTTAATCTCACTCCATCAATTTTAAAAGTGTGATTATAATTGCAAATTCTAAAGTATTAGTTGTCCAAATGATGAGATTATCATTAAAGATGAAAGGAGAGAAATTGCAAGAGATTTAGGAAAAAATGAACCTATTTATTGTTCTGCCTCATTTTGCTTTCTTCAGAAGTACTGGGAAATTTTGTACTGATCAAAGGATATTAAAATGCATAAAAGTTTGAAAGAAAAAAAGGAAGCTATAAATGAAGCAACAACAACAGAAGAATTGAATTCAGCCCAAAATACCAATTAAGAAGAATCAGAGGGAAAACAGGTAACCCATGTCAAGCTCTCTTTGATGGGAGCCAGGAGAGGGCTTTGCTGAGGTCACTGCATTGGCCAGACACGAGTTCAGTTGCTGCGTCTGGGAGCACAATGCTCTGCCATTTAGGGGAGTGGAGTTGGATCCTTATGTTGCCCACTCGGCACTTGTGCCAAGCAGCTTAGCTCACCTTGATGTATATCAAATTCGTAGTTGGTGCTCTCATTCCTGTGTTTGTCAGTCAAATGTGCATGATGTACCACAAAAGAAACTTCTTTTCTGTTGATGCTTACCTTGTTGGAAGGAAGAGTAAGACTGTTTGTCATTCAAGTTCTTGGTCAAGTTGAAGAGATGTTTGGCTTTTTAAAAAATTTGAGTAGGAGAAGCCTTCTGCTCCCAACAGGTTTAGAGATTCAGTAAGAGCTTGAAATGATACATAGAGCATAGGCTTATTGAATCTTTTGACAGTTGAGACTGAATAGTAAACATGATGGCAAATATTATATGTATAGAATTGGCTATGAGAATTAAATAACTTGATGCACATAAAAACTGTGCATCAAGTTATTTAATTTAACAAATACTTATTGTGGTAAGTATTTGTTCTTAGTTTTCAACTATGCAATTAAGTAAAGTTATGTGGGTCAGAGAATCTAATCATATTACACTATGTTATTTCAGGGGATAAAGTTCAAAAGAAGGATTTTCAATTAAAATTTTTGCACATGACCAGATTATACTAGAGCCACTGGATTGGCTTTGTTCTTTTTCTGAACTGCAGGAGTGATCTTTCAGTACAGCATGGATGTACGCTGGAAGAGAGCATCATTCAGTAGAAGAGTTCTGTCTTTGCGGTCAGACACAGCAGTTCAAATTTTAGTTCTGAAATTTATTAACTGGGTGGCCTTGGCCAAGTTCCCTATACTCTCTCAGTCTTAGTATTTACTCTGTGAAATGCACATGATGAGCCTGTAACTGGCTTTGATTCCAGGAACAATAAACATGCATATACTTTGGTTCACATTTTCTGCTAATGTAATCTAATACTTGATGGTATTTAGGATTGGTGCAAAAAAACCCCAGAACAACACATATAGCAATACAGACTAGCATGATGCTAAGGAGATATTTAATTTTCAAATAATAATTGAGTTTAATAACCTCATGATCAACTCTTTGAGTTCAGCTTTAACTAAATGTGTTCTACTTCAGTATGCCTTAAAATCATTCCTTAACAGTCATAAATTTTTCAGCTTGTCTATGATTATTTTCAAAATGCTATTTTCTTTCACAGGTAATAAATGATTAAATCTGAGACCCATAAAACACTTGCTTGAAGGAAAACTGCGAGAACAGACTCCAATTATTTTGTCTTAATAAGAAGAGCAGCTGATGTGCTTCCCTGTCCCTGATTTTAGCAGAACTCCTATTTAGTAAATTTCTTGTAGTTCTATTAGCTTTTGAAAGAATAATGACAGACGGACATCAAGACTGAGGCCTATTCTCCCATGCTCTCTTCCATTCTAGAGTAGTGGTAAAAACAAAACAAAATAAAACAAAACAAAGCAAAATCTTTGATAATAGTTCTTGCTAGTAAAAAAAGAAAATTTGCATTTTCACCTACTTGTATATATAATCTTACCTACTTGTATATAGTAGATCTGTTCTGTCTATGGGTGATATTTTCCAGAAGCCCCAGCAGGTGCCCAAAGCCATGGACAGTACTCAGCTCTAGGCCCACTGGTTTTTTCCCTATGTACCCTATAGCATTGCCACATAGCATCTGAGTTAGTCTGTCCTTCTATATTTTATGCCTTGATCTTTTTGCTTCACTACTTTTTACTGTGGCCAATTTTCTAGTAAAGTAAGTATTCTGTGCACATAGATGCTGTGATATCAGGACATAGAGAATATCAAGATATAGAGAATCTAGTAATCAAGGTAGCTACCAGGTGACTAATGGGATGGTAGTGTCTACAGCATGCATATATTGGGCAAAAGAATATCTAGTGTCCCAGGAGGGAAGAAGTGAGCCGTCACAAAATTTTCCTCATTCTCCTCAGAAGGATGTGAAATCTAAAAGTGATGTATTTGTTTCTGGAATTTTCTGTTTAATATTTTCATATCACTGTTTGAGCCTTGGTAACTGAACCCTAAAAAAGTGGAAACCACAGATAAAGGAAGATTCACTTACTTACGTATATGTTTATTTATATGCTCTACCTTGTGCATTAGCACACATGACATTAAATGTCACACACAATATACACTATGTCCCAAAACAGACAAGGATGAGGAAAATGATGAAATAAATGATTATATTTTAAAATATTTTGGTACTGGGTGTGGCGGTGCCTGCCTAGAGGCCTGGGGTCAGGAGGATCTCAGTGACTTCAAAGCCAGCCTGGTTCACATAGTAGAATCTTATCTCAAAATTTTAAAAAAAAAATTTACTTTGGTAAGCATGATTTTCCAGACATTCTAATTTTTCAAGGAACAATATACATGGAAGGTGATTTTTATCAGAAATGACTGAGCTTGCAGATTGGTATTTCAGAGAGTCCTCTGAAGCCTTTTGACTGATCTGAGCTGACTTTCCGTCAAACCCATTTAGAGGACTGTGGCTTTACGGAGCAGGTAGTGCCCTGGCACTCACACTTGAGGAAGCAGGAAGTGGCAACTCAGCTTGTTCCTTGTTACTCACCTGTGCTCAAATGATTAGAATTTTCATTGTGGGTTCTTTGCAGAAATCTTTTAAAGTGACGTGTCCATTTTGTCAGAGTGTATCCGAGTAAATAAGAAGATTCTTAAGTCTACCTAACTAGTCCTCATAAAGTTCCCTATATCCCCATAATCAGACAGAAAACCATTGCAGGTGGTGCTGGGTCAGCCCTCCCACCTGTAGAGCCTCTTTCTTCCCTCAGGAGTCACAGCCATATGACCTATTATTGAGCAAGGGATATCATGTTTACCCATTTACTGAATACCTGTAAAGTGTACTTTGTATTTGGCTTGGGGGGGGATGGAGAATAGGAAAAGAGTGAGTCAGGGGCTGCGGATTTAACTCAGTGGTTCCACTGTCTGCCTGGCAAGCACAAGGTCTCAAGTTTGATCCCTGGTACCATATACCACAATGCTGCATATGGTGGCTCACTCCTGTATCCCAATGCTTGGGAGGCAGAGGCAGGAGGACTGCTGAGTTTGTGGCTAGGCTGGGCTACATGGTGAACTCAGGGCCAGCACTACAAAGTGAGACCCTGTCTCAAAAAAAAAAAAAAAAAAAAAAAAAAAAAAAAAAAAAAAAAAAAAAAAAAAAAAAAAAAAAAAAAAAAAAAAAAAAAAAAAAAAAAAAGGAGACTGTAAGTCAATAAAGCCATGAAAGGCCAAAATAAATCTGTGAAGGGCCATATAATATTTCCTGCTTTGTCAGCCATGTAGTCTTTTTGTACCTTCTCAACTCTGTCATTGTAGTGCAAAATATCTATAAGTAACACAAAAACCTCTGTCTGTGACTATGTTCCTATAAAAATTTACAAAAGCAGACACTGGGTCAAATTTGAAATAGAGATAATAGTTTACCAATCTTTTTTTTTTTTTTTTTTTTGGTGGTACCGGGGATCGAACTCTAGCCCTTGTGTGTCTAAGGTTGGTGTGATACCACTTGAGCTAAATCTCCAGCCCATTTTACTGGTCTTTGATCTGGGAAATTCTTAGCAAGTGCAATACTAATAGAATAATGATTTTATGTTTACAAGAAAATGAGGGAAAAAAAAATCTGTCCGAGGATGGCAGAGCTTTCTGCTGCTGATATTGTGTTCTATTTAAAGATTTTCAGCATGAAAAAGGCACACAAATACAGATTACATTATGATAACGACGGCAGTATTCTACACGACAAAAAAACAAAACAAATTTATAAAGGTAATATACTGGCACTGAAGAAGATACTTGAAACAATCCAGGCTTCATATGCCTAAAATGATTTGGCTACAGGCTTATGCAAAATAAATTATTTCCTAGAACACCAGAATGCCAACCATTCTCACAGTAAACTGCTTTATTCCCCTGGTGAATGTTTTGAGAGACTTACATACTATGAAAATAGTTGCCATGACATGTAAAGACAGCAAAAATAACAGAATTCAATCAAAAATGTCTTTATAATGCAATTTTACATGAAATATGAATTATGTTACTATTTATAAATTTTAAAAACAAAAGATTACCTTGAATAACATTTTAAAAAATTTCAATAAAGAAAAATGTTAGGATTTTTGTGTCTTTGCTAGAAAACTGTTAAGATTTTCTTGAGAGCAGCAAGGAAGATATCTAATGAAGTCATTCATTTAAAATTTGTTTAAAAATATTCATAAAGTTGTAAATTGCTGCTTACAGCATATTTAATATCATGAGCACACTATTATACCATGAACACACTATTATTTAACTGGAGGACAGAAGAATAACTTGAAGAAAGTGCTTCTCAAAATGAGGTCAAATAGCCCAAGAGAATTCTAATGTGGGTGTAGTAATAAACAAATGCCCTATGTGGTTATTCTACATTCTGAATGCCCTATGGGAAAGAGCAATGCTTAAAAGCAAGATTGTAAATATATTTCTGACATGTTAGAATTCTCTGTTAGTTTATGTTGTGATACTGATTTTTATTTTAAAACAAATCCCAGCCATTAAGAGAAGCATATATGTTTTGGAAATGATCTTGTAAATGTCTATAAATATTTTCCTTTGATATTGTCATTATAAGCATTGTCCATGCTTAGTTATTTGAAGAAAGACTATTGGCTTTGGAAAAGTTACACATCTAATGAAATGGGGCCCCTCAAAAAAGATTTAAATTTTATTAAATGTCTACAATTTTTAAATCATTCTCAATTTACAACTAGATAGATTACCTAAAATTAAATTGTACTATGATCATACCATTGTAAATTATTTAAATGATGATGGTTACTTTTCAAGTCCTTCAAATAAAAATATTACTAAAACAAGAAAGCCATACTTGGCAACTCTTTAAATAATAAATTACTACCAGTAATTTTAATAAAAATATTTTGAAGAACTCTGCACCTGGAATGAAATTTAGTGTATATTTCATGTGTTGTCCTTCTAAATGAAAAACTTAACTAAGGAGATAGAATTATAATGTGTATGTTTTATGCAGATTAAAAATTATTATTATGTTTTGGATTTTCCTAAAGACTGCATGAACTGGGATCCAAAAGAACAAGTAATTTGATTTGAGAAAAACAAGCATAGGTAGCATATTCTACTTAAAAGACAAATTATTTTCCTGTAAAGTAAATAACTAAAAATGTATTACACTTTCTATCTCCTACTCAATAAATAGGCATTTATAAGTTTAGTTAACAAGGAATTGCTTCATTGTTATTTAAGTCAAAACATATACAGCAAATCTATCAACAAACAATTCAATGTTCCTTATTATAGACTATAAAAAGCAAGTATTGCATCTAAATATAACTGCAAAAAAGAAATTAAAATTAGCTTTCAGACAATTATGAAATGGTTATTTGAATCCTTCCTGGCAATAAGTTTTTTAAGATTAATACCTTTCAAGATTAATTATGGCAACATAAGCTAATGCATAGCTGAAAAATGAGGGTCAGACCCATTCTTTTCATACACAGAGATAGTTTATATACTCAAACCCTGCAAATTCATATCCACTGATCTTCCTTGTAATGTCATTATTATCTGGGATGAGCTGGAGAGATTCAGTAGTAAACTGAGGATCAAAGTTGTTCAGACCGAATTCCCCAGACATACTCAGTTTAAAAGGAGGCACTACTTGCTTTTGCTCTGTCCCGCCCCATTTAAAAAAAAAATGTTTTTTGAAAGAATTGATGCTGCTTAACTTCGGCAAATCCCCTTTGAGGATGACAGCCCAGTCATTCCTTTGTGTCCTGCTCAGAAAACTGTTTAGGACACTTACAGCTTTTATGGACAGACAACACGGTATGTGAATTTTTCTTTCTAAAATAATTTACAAGAGATGAGCATTTGAGTTCTGGTCATAGTTCTCAGCACAGTGAAATGGAGACTTCCCGACCATCATCTCAAACATCACTACTCCGAGAGCCCACCAGTCCACACTGAAACCATGATCTTCTCCTTTTATAATTTCTGGAGCCGGATAATTCAGAGTACCACAGAAAGTGCTGGTCATGTCTCCTGGCTGTAAACCTTCCCTGGACATACAGAAGTCTGTGAGTTTAATGTGCCCTTTAAAGTCTAGTAATTTCAAATTTCTAAAAGTATCCCTTGATGATGAAGATAGTTGAGTGCTACACTGATTTCTGCAGAGTAAAAGCTCACATGCTCTTCAGGAAATCTTTGCTGCTGCTATATAAACCATCAGATTTCTGGCACTGACATAGTCTAGAACAGAAACCAGTCTGCATTCTGTCTGGAAGCAGGAGTGCGGGCCAACCAGAAAAATGTGGTTTGATACCTGCTCTAATGCCTCTCTGCATCCGATCCATGTTGACACACACACTCTTTTTTCATTGCTTTCATTGCATAAATATGATCTGATTCTTTTAGTTGGACCAACAGTAATTTGACATAATTTCCTCTCCCTATCATGCAGAGCAAATCAAAGTCCTGAACTCCTAAGCTGGATGAGGCTTTGCCACTTGCCCTCATGTTCCCTGCTGCACTCTCTTCATCACCTTTTTCTAAATCCTCATGACCAGAATAATGTGGGACGGCTGTCAGTGCAGTGAAGCCATGGCTGATGGACCCACTGGCATTGTGGGCTCTGGTAGCACAGAATGCTGCTCACAGTCACCAGTGACAAGTTTGTTGTACTTCTTATGAACTGAGGGTTTACAGTTTACATACGTGTATCCCTGGCATCCAAGTCCTCCTACATGGTCCATGCAGAGGGCACAGTGAGTCTGCCTGCTGCAGTGCTTGGCTTGAAAAGAATGGCCATTCCCATAGTTCAGCTTTCTCCAGAGGCCTTCCCCTTTGCAGAGGATGGATTTATCTTCTGCTGGACAAGGCACAAGGATGTTCTGGTTCACAAAGCAATGAATGACTTAAGAACTCAGCGTTCTTCTTTAGCTCAGAAAGCTTAAAGGCATCTTCTAACTCCTACAGAGGTGACACAGAATATGGGCCTCCTTCCTCATTTACTCAATCTGTGGTGATGTGTTTACTGTCTAAACATCACACATCTCTATCTTTATCATGAAGTCCCTCAAAGGAGATGGAAGTCTTGAGTCATTGTAATGATGTCTCTTCCCAACATGTGTGGGTGGTGGAGGTATCCATGAAGAGGGGACCATACAAGGGTTGGCTGTCCAGGAAAACTGGCAGGTGGGGCTTGGAGAATGAGTGCAGCCTAATGGCCTGGACAGATCATACTGAGCAGAATCCTGCAGGGCTCTCTGTGAAGTTATTTCCCTTCGCTAGGCCTGGGTAAATATACATTAGGCTTCTTCATGTCTCTCAGGGGCCAGTGGCTGACTTCAGTCTCTCACCCTGGACACTGACTCTCTAGAGTTTTTGTGACAGGTTCCGAGGAGGCCTACCCAGAGTAACTGGGTGTTTCTGGTTCTGGTGAAACTTGCCCTGGGCTCTCCCCAGGAGATGCCATTGGTATTTGGGCCTATGGAGACTTTGCATGAGTACCTAGATTTTGGTAGGTCACTGCTGGTCACTCCAGGGGAGATGTTTCCTGAGGTATCCATGGTAATCATGTGACTGCTACAATGTAGCCTGTAGCATCTGGATAGAGTCAGCTGCCTTCTCAATCTCTCACAGATACTTTCTCTGCCTGGGATACTGAGGCTGTGGCCTTGCGATGTAGAGAAGCAGTTCAGCATGTTCGCTGTTGACCATCTCTGGCCAAGTGAACTGGGGAGACATTTGTACTAGATTGTGATGCCTCGGAACCAAGATTCCGGGTTCTATTTGGAGATGTTGCCAAGGAAGTGAGGTCACATCCTGGGGTTTGTGGGAAAAATAATTGCATTTTGAAACTACGATTAGGCCAGGCCTTCCTGCCTGCTTTCCAGCTATCTGCTGCTAACTGATGTATGGATGCAGCCCTGTCTCTGTTCCTGGTTCATTCTTTATCTCAGTCACACACAAATGTGCATGCTCACTGACACTCATGCACACATCATACTCTGACTATAAATTCAAGAAAAAAGACATTTTGATATGGTCTACTTAGTGCAGGTGGAAGAACAACTTCTTCCAGCATTTCTCAACAACTTTACCAAATCAGAGATGCCTCAAGGAAATCAGAACAAAATGGAATGAAGGCAAAGATCCAAGTAACAAATTGCAGTGAAGGACGCTATCAGAAAAGGGTTTTTACTTCCTGAGGCTGGAAGCAATCTGGGGTCCCTGCATTCCTTTTTTGCTTTCATGCTTTCATCTCTGTCTTGTTTACATTTCCTTCTGTGCCTTAGGTAGCCCTCTCCCTCCATTACTTACTGTCTTTGAGATATACGGAACTCTGACGCTACACTAGTAGCTCTGCCACCACGTGGCCCTTTTACTTCACTGTCTCTCTCCTTAATATAGTACTAAGCATAAGCGACAGTGACTATTTTCACTAGCAACATCCTTAAAACCATAGCAAAAGAAATGCAAGATTCAGCTCAGAAAGATACTGGAGGGACATCTGCAGCCAATGATGCTGCTGCTTGTGTGGTCGCCTTTCCATAAGGGCCAATCAAGCCTCACAAAAGAAAAAGGTCTCACCTCATCACCATGGGCTTTGGACTTAGCTGATGGTTTTATATAAGTCTTTCTATGGATATCGAGTGGTTTCTTTCTGCATTTCAGTACAATGGGAATGTACTTCCCAGATAACTAAAGCTGACTCTCTTAGGGAAGAGAAGGGAAGAAAACCTAGATTACTACAGACTGCTTGCCATGCTTGGTGTTAAGCATGTAATAAGCCTTGATTTATTTAGTCCTTTCAAAGCTCTAAGAACTAGGAAATTATATGATAATTTAAAAGTTTACAGGAAAGAAAGTAGGACTCAAAGAGGGTAAATAACTTATCCAAGGTCAAGAAGTAGGAGAGGACAGAAACTTCTCTCAAACCTCAGCCTGCCTGCATCATCAGCTGAAACTTTTTTTTTTTTTTGAGATAGAGTCTCTCTTTGTAATTCAGGCTGGCCCTGAGCTCACTATGTAGCCCAGGCAAGCCTCAAACTCAGCAATCCTCCTGCCTCTGCCTCCTGAGTGCTGGGATTACAGGCATGAGCCACCATGCCCAGCACTGTAGTATGCGGTATTGATTGCTGGTGGGCGTGAGTCTCCACATCCAGCATTACATGTGGTTACCAGGGATCGAACTCAGGACCTTGCACTTGCGAGGCAGGCGCTGGAACCACTGAGCTAACCCTCCAGCCCCAGCTGAAACTTTTCTTATTGTTGCAACTTTGCATGGTCACACTTTTACATATTGTCACAAATTCTGTGATCTGAACAAAGGATATTAAATATATTTCACGCAGTTCTTGATGATCCAGTGTTGTCATATGAATCATAGCCCTGCAGGGACTTTTTCATTATGAAGGATATGTGTTCTGGGGCCCCCTCTGGAAGATTTTTGTTTTTAGTTCTGTCTATTTTGATCAATTTTGATCATTTTTCAGTTTTTTGTACTCAACAAAATTTTGGCTGTCACTTTGTATTTCTTTCTGTTGCTGGCTGTCTTTGGCTAGCTACTACCATCCATTTGCAATTCTCATAACGTCCTGATGACTATAAAACCAGATGGGCAAACTTGCTTAAAGGTTGTGCTTTCAGGATCAAAATAAGGGCACAAAGATCATGGAGTAGGACAATTTTTTTCTGTGGTTCATGGGCATTTTTGGTTGTTATTATTTAAAACTGAGAATATCAGATAGATGAGCTACATAAAACTGAAACTCTAGCATCTTTACCTTAGGTGTATTTTAGAAAAAAAAATCTGTATACTAAATTTTCCTTAATTTATTCTTTTTATTCCAGCTCCTGGGACTTGTCTATTTGTCCATCTACTTCATATACCAAGATTAAAAATTAAAGAAATGCCACTCTTCAAAATTAAGAAATACAGCAAAATACAAACAAATAGAATGTTGATGGTAGAGAGATAAGAGGTGTTGTAGTTTGGGATAGTTTGTTCTTGATTTTGCTGCTGCTGTTTATGACAGAGAAAACTGGGAGCCTTGTAGACACACAGAAAAATGTGGGAAACAGGATGTTTGTACCTGCTTCCTGGATCTATTTTGACAAGTGAAATCACTCCAGAAAATAGGTGGTAGTGTTGGCTGTCATTTAGGGAGATATTATGAATGTTATGATTTGAAACTAGACCTTTCTTGGGATAGATAGGAAAGTATATATTTCTGAAAGGTTCTTGTACTGGCAAACAACTGTGTGCAAGAGATTGAGGCTGTGTAACTGAAAGGCTACAGAATATGGCTATAATCATGTTTATGGCTCTGGTAAGTTAGGAGTTTGTTGTCTCTCATAGATCACAAGCTCCTTGAAGGCTGATAATGTCTAATTGTTTCTCGTATCCTCAGGCTCCACAATGCTTAGTACAGGTGAGACACTGTAGATGATTCTTGAATGAGTGAATGAATGAATGAAGTCAAGCAATGAAGAAATTTGGCAATGTCAGAAGCCAAAAGTGCTCAAGAGAACCATCTCTTGCTAACAAAGTGTCCTGTGGGTAAGACAGCAAGAATCATGAATCCAAATGTGTCTCCATGAGGCTGCTTGGTGCCATAATGATGTACTCTGGTTTGCTTTAGGAACCATGATGGGATCTATTTCCTTTACTTCAGAAATTTATTTTTATTCCTTTCAAACTATTTCTTTAAAATAATTGTGGAGTAAAACATGGCTATAAAGCAGATCCTTATTACCTATATTAAGACACAGAGCTGCCTAGTTCCAGGCCCTGAGACATAACAACTACACATGATAAAATCTCCCACAGATCTCCCTGATGGCCAGTGTTAGCACTGTTCCTCAACCTCAGAATTAGAAAAGATTTTTACTAGAATTCTTCTTATAAAACTCCCTATAACAGAGAATTTAAGCCCCAGTAAAAAGGATGATGCTAGCAGGGATTTTATTTCATCAGTGTTGCTGTTCTCATTATAAATAAGAAATATCTTATTACTTCTTTCAGATACAGCATTGTATTAAATACTGTTCTTTGTCTCATGATATAACCTTTATAATTTAATAAACCATTACAAAGCTGAAGTCATTAAAATTGCTTAATAATTTCTATATATCTTTGTGTTTACAGAACCTGTAATGAGATTTAGAAACATCACACAAGTTGAAGATAACGGTTATAAAGAGGCAAAAAGTTTGTGTTATTGAGTGACTTTAGCTGTTCCAAGATTATTTTTTGTCTCCTATTTTCTTTGATTCTTGTGAAGTTTTGAGGAATGGCATCATTTATAGTAGAGCTAAAGGATGTCTTAGAACTTTGTGAACTCTGCTGCATTAGAGAAGTATAGATACCTTGTTAGCAATCCAATACCCACTTCCTTTTCCCTGTTTCTTTACTAGGATTCCCCTAATATTGTTTGAACTAGAAATGGACTCCAGTAAATACCTTTCTTCCCATGCCCTAAGTATTCACACGAGCCAGTTCCTAGCCCCCAGCATGATGGTTTTGGTGTTGAAGCCATTAGAAAGTCAGTAGATTTAGATTAAGTCATGAGGTTGAAACCCCAATGATGAGATTAGTGATCTTATCAGAAGACAGAGAGAAAAGACACTAAAACTCTTCTTTCATGCCCATCCACCAAGGAAAGGCATGAAAATATACAGGTATTTTCCTCATTATTGGGCCAGAATACTGATACTCACAATTTAAGGGAGAGGTTTATTTTGGCTCACTTTTTGAAAGTTTCATCTCTTGCACAGTCTGCTGGTTGTGAGGCAGACCAGGATGATATGAAAGTGTTGGGTAGAGGAGAGCTGATCATGCTCTATTGTAGTAGCAATTTTCACTGTATTGATTTTTTCCTACCCAAGAACAAGGGGTATATTGCCATTTTTTTTTAATATACTCTCCCATCTCCTTTTTATCATACTGCAATTTTCTTTTCTTCTTCTTTTTTTTCTTTTTTTTTTTTTTTTTTTTTTTTTTTTTTTTTTTTTTGAGACAGGGTCTCTCTTTGTAGTTCAGGCTGGCCCTGAGCTCACTATGTAGCTCAGGCAAACCTTGAACTCAGCAATCCTCCTGTCTCTGCCTCTTGAGTGCTGGGATTACAGGCGTGAGCCACCACACCTGGCACTGTGGTGTGTGGTACTGATTGCTGGTGGGCGTGAGTCACCACGCCCAGCATTGTTGTATGTTGTTACTGGGGTTTGAATTCAGGACCTTGCACTTATAAAACAGGCACTGGAACCACTGAGCTAAATCTCAGGCCCCATACTGCAGTTTTCAATGGAGAGTTCTTTTGTTTCCTTCATTAGAATGAATCTTAGATATTTCTTTTTTTTTTCCCAATGCTATTGTGAAAGGTGTTATTTCTTTAATTTCTTTCTTACTGAATATGTTATTCATGTACAGGAAGGTAATTCATTTTATAGTGTTGACTTTATATCCAGCTATGTTTCTGAATTTGGTTATTTAATCTACGAGTCTTATTTGGAGTCTTCTAAGTAGAGTATCATATTATCTGTGAGCAGTGATAGTTTAATTTTTCCTTTTCTATCTTTACTCTTTTTATTTATTTCTCTTGTCTAATTCCTCTGGCTAAGGTTTCCAGAACTATACAGAATGAAAGAGAAGACAGGGCACATCCTTGTCTCATTCCTGATTACAGAAGGAAAGCTTTTAATTTTTGTCAATTTAGTGTGGTGTTGGCAGTTGCTTTGTCATAGATGGTTTTTTTTTTTTTTTTTTTTTTTTTTTTTTTTTTTTTTTTTTTTTTTTTTTTTTTTTTTTTTTTTTTTTTTTTTTTTTTTTTTTTTTTTTTTTTTTTTTTTTTTTTTTTTTTTTTTTTTTTTTTTTTTTTTTTTTTTTTTTTTTTTTTTTTTTTTTTTTT
>PVIC010041831.1:0-16047 GCA_004025085.1 Thryonomys swinderianus | reverse complement strand
TGGCCCTGAGCTCACTATGGTGCCCAGGCAAGCCGCCGCGAACTCAGCAATCCTCCTGTCTCTGCCTCCCGAGTGCTGGGATTACAGGCGTGAGCCACCACGCCCAGCATTATATGTGGTAACCGGGGATCGAACTCAGGTCCTTGCGCTTGCAAGGCAGGCGCCGGAACCACTGAGCTAACCCTCCGGCCCTGTTTCCCTTTTTTTAACCATCACATTTTTTGTTCCCATTGTTACTTACTCCTACACCCCATTTCCCTTTGAATATTTTCTATTTCATAATATCTATCATATGTTCTAGAGCTCATTTGCACTTTTAGTTTCTCATACCAGAGAACGTGTTGAATAACTTGTAGATTCAGTCAGTATTCGTTGCTGGCTGTGTGGTTTGGGTTAAGGTGAGGAAAGGGAATGGGCTCGCTGATGTAAACTGGACCCGTGGGGATCACGTTTTCAGTTTTCCAGGAGTGTGTCAGTGGTTTAAAGGATGCTATTCGTGTTTAGGTACCTGCCTATTGGGATTCAAAATGTATTTGAATGATTTGGTTGAACGTTAAAATTCAGGTTTGAGCTATTGTTCCTGAACAAGTCTTTGGGTCTTAGAGAGCCCTCTGCAGTGTCAGGGTGGAGGTGAGGGCTAGCATGAGAAGGGTGAGGAATACTGTCATTTTATTTATTCTTTTTTTTTTTTTTTTTGAGACAGGGTCTTGCTTTGCAGTTCAGGCTGGCCCTGAGCTTACTATGTAGCCCAGGCAAGCCTCGAACTCAGCAATCCTGTCTCTGCCTCCCGAGTGCTGGGATTACAGGTGTGAGCCACCATGCCCGGCACTGTGGAATGTGGTGCTGATTGCTGGTTGATTGCTGGTGGGCGTGAGTCACCACGTCCAGCATTGTTGTATGTGGTTATCGGGATCGAACTCAGGACCTTAAGCTTGCGAGGCAGGCGCCTGAACCTCTGAGCTAAATCTCTGGCCCTATTTATTCTTGGTTATAGGTATGCGAAATTAGATCGTTAAGCATAAGGTTTGCTTCATGATAGGTATGAGGCAGCGTTTGTAGTGCTTATATGAGGGAGTTTGATTCATTTTGTCCATTTCCTGGTAGAGCCAAAGTTAGCATTTGCTGGATAGATAGTGTCAGGTTGGGTCTCTTGGCGTTTTCAGGTGCCCCATGTGTGTTATTTTTTTGAGGATTGGCCTTAGTATTCAGATCTGTGACCTATTTATTTTACTCATTGTTTTTTGTTTTTTTGAGGCAGGATCTTGCTATGCATTTCAGGTTGGCCCTCAACTCACTGTGTAACTGAGGCTGAAGGCTGGACTCAAACTCTAAGCAGTCCTCCTGCCTCAGCCTTCCGACTACTGGGATGACAGACTTTTGCCACCACACTCACTTCTGGATTGCTAATTCAATTAATATTACTACCTTCCTGAAAATGATTTCAGGACTGTAAGAGTGATTAATACAGTAAGTATAGTCCTTTATATAGAATGGCTATTTTAAGAAAACGCTGTAGTCTTTTCCATATTAATGAATTTTTTAGGAACTTGACTGGTAACTCCAGGAAATTGTATTAGTTTTTAATTTCCTCATTATTTTTATATATCTATACCATTTTATTGTAATGTTATATTACTGTTGTCCTTGGGACTTACTATGAGGAATAAAGCTTAAGATAAAAATAGCATATCTAGTCTTTAAAAAATTTCTGGCAAAGTAAGCAATCTGATCTTTGAAACATTAACAAAGAAGCTTATGAAATTTCTTCTAAAGAGGTGAAAGATTAAAAAGCTGCCTTTCTCTGCAGGCTCAGACCTACTCCTTTCTAGCTGTTTGGAGGATTAGGTGACCTCTCCAGGTTCCTTCTCAGTTGTGGTTTTGGTTCTTGGTGTCTGTTTAAAGATTATTCTAATACTGTTGATGTGAAATCCTTTGTGTACAAGGATAGTTGAAAACATTGGATCATGACCTAATCATGCTTGCCTCGATTTGTTGTATATGTGAGATTAACAAGACTCAAAACTTCATGTTTTATTTAGGCCATTGTATTTCTTTTCAAGAAAATTAAAAAAAATTATACCGTGGTCAAAGCAAGGGGAGAAGTTTGATGAAAAATGCATTCAGATACAGAAGGAATTAGACTGTTTCAATAACTAAGCTCGGTTATCATATTGAGGCATAAAAAGATGATGAATAGTAATGTACAGTGCAAAGATCCAAGAGGTAATCCTGCGATGAAACATTACTGGAGCAGCATATTAACTAGAGAAGAACTGTCGTTAGAAGAGGACACAGAAAATTCTTCAAATCCATAAGCATTTTGTATCTAATAACTAATTTGTATAGTACTTTAGGAGCATAGACCTAAGGACAAAGTGAACCTTATTTCAGATATTGCTTCTGCCCTTTATGAGTTTGGTGACCTTTGTGAGTTCTGTTACCTCATTATCCCCCCTATTTCTTAGCTGTGAAATGGCAACAACAATGACTATAACGATAATAACTAATCTTAGGGTTGTTGTGAAGAATAAATGAATTCATATGTTTAAAGTGATTAACATAGTGTCAGGAATATAATTTATTCAATAGTACAGTTGATTTAAAATTAGAAATTATTGTGTTTTACTTTGCTTTTGTCTTAATTTCTTTTATTTTTTTGTTATATAAAATTACAAATACTAAAAAAACAGAGAGGTTGGGGCAGAGATGTAGCTCAGTGGTTCCAGTGTGTGCCTAGCAAGCACAAAGTGCCTGGTTCAATCCCCGGTAACCACATACAACAATACCAGGTATGGTGGCTCACGCCCACCAGCAATTAGTACCACATAGCATAATGCGGGGCATGGTGGATCATGCCTGTAATCCCAGCACTGGGGAGGCAGAGACAGAAGGACTGCTGAGTTTGAGGCTTGCCTAGGCTATGTTGTGAGCTCAGGGCCAGTGTGATCTGCAAAGTGAGACCCTGTCCCGAAAAAAAAAAAAAAAAAGAGGTTTAATGACCCCTGATGTACTTATTAGTAATTATCAATTCATGGACAATCTTGTTTTATTTAAACTTCTACCCATTCTCCATCTTCCCTTTCATTATTTTAAAATAGATCTCATATATTATTTCATTTCTAAATGTTCCAGTGTGTATCTTTAGAACAGAGGTAATAATGTCCCAACATCTGTTTTATAAGGAAAGTTTTATTTTAATACAATGAAGGATTCCAAAATATCACTGTGACATTAAAATTACTTTGAACTGAAAATATTTGAGAAGAGGCAGTTTTTTCCTTGACTCCATCTGCCAAAAAGCAGTCTCTGGCTGGGGATGGTGGGGTATATCTGTAGTCTCTGTAAGTGCCTGAGGCAGGGGAATTGCAAATTGGAAGCCAGCCTGGGGTTGTTAGCAAATTCAAGGCCTACATAGTGAAGCCCTGTGTCAAAAACAAAAACAACAAAAAAACAAATGAAATAATAAAGCCTCTCCAAAAAGTTCAGTTGTTATAAACCTCTTCCCCAAAATTTTTTTGACCAGGAGGGATGGATCCTTTTTATTTGGAGAGAAGTTGAGAAGTTGGCATCATCCCTAAACAGACATTATAAAAAAAAAGTTTTCCTGTATTCTTCTTGAAAGGGCCCATTTTTCTTTCCTAAAAGTAATTAGGTTTTCTGTAAGTACGTTTTTTTCTTCTCCATTTCTTTCATTAAGATAATATTTAAACCCGACATTCTAGTGATCACCTCCAGTCACATTTTTCTGTGAGCACCTGTGTATGTATGTGAAAAAAAGTCTGTCTTTCCTTTTGCTAATCTGTCTTCTGTCAGTTTAATTTACCAGCCCTCAAATGGATTTACTGAGAGGTAAAGGTAGAGTTACTTCTGCTTAACATGAGTTGTATCTATTTTCTTACTATGTGTGACTGCTTTTGTGGTGTAATGGTGGGGTTATGTAGTTGCACACAAGACTGTATGGTCAATCTGAGATTATTTACTAACTGACCCTTCATGGAAACTGTCTGCCAATTCTCATGCTAAAAGACAAGGAGATCCTTTCTTTTAAAAACAGAATCACAATCAATTTTCGTACTTCAGAATGTTAATAATAATTACTAATATCAGATATCCACCTAATGTTTACATTTTCTCAGATGTCTCACCCATTTTTTTTAATGTTCACTGCGTGATCATCCACCAACTGTGAATCATGAACGCAGTATTATTTACTGATTGAGGTCAACAATGCAGAAATAAGAACAGGGCTTCGCATCAGACCAGAGATTACATCTTTTCTTCCTTGCTTACTGGATAGGCGAACATGGCTAAATTTTTTTATTTTTAGAATTAATTTTATTGGTACATTTTGTATACATGTTGAGCACAGTCGAGATTGAGAATTTGTACTAGTACATGACAAGACTTAATTCTCATTTTTTTCCATTTTCCTGCCCCCCCACTTCCCTGCTGTCTGTATGCATAAACTTTACCATCATATTTTTTCTTTCCCTTCTTTACTTACTCCTACCCATATTTTCCCTTTGAATATTTTCTTACTATTTCACAATTCTTAGCATACATTCTAAAACACATTTACACCTTCAGTTCCTCATAACAGACAAAAGGTAGGGTATTTATACATCTATGTCCTATTTATTTCACTTATGGGTATGTCCTTAAGGTATGCCCACTGAGTATAACAGACTCAAATTTTTCATTCTCTATGGCAGAGTAATACTCCATTTTATTATACACACACACACACACACACATCTTCCTTATCCAGTCTCCAGCTGACGGGCATTTGGGTTGTTTCCAAGAAACATGAGTGCGTGTATGTCGCTGTGATATGGATCATTTAATTCTTTCATGTATACAGTAGGAAAATAGGGTCAAATGGGTCCTCTAATCCTAGTTTCTTGAGGACTCTCCACACTGATCTCCATAGTAGTTGTACTGGTCTACATTCCCAACAACAATGGAGAAGAGTTTCTTTCTCCCCACAGCCCCACCAGCATTTGTTGTTGGTTGATTTCATGAGAGCAGCCATTCTTTGTGGCATGAGTTGGAATCTCACTGTTGTTTTCATCTGCATCACTTGAATGAACAGTGATGTTGAGCATTTATCATACGCTTCTTAGTTGCTTTTTCTTCTTCCTCTGAAAAGTTTCTGTTTGTTTCAGATACCCATTTTAAATTGGGTCTTTAAATTTAGGGAGCTGGTTCTTTAAAGCTCTTTGTATACTCTATATAGTAGTCCTTTGTCTGAGAAACAGCTTGAAAAATATTTTCCCATATTGTCGGTTGTCTTTTTACTCTGCTGGTGGTTTCCCTTGCTGTGCAGAAGCTTTTTAATAGGATGAGCTCCCGGTTGTTGATTGCTTCTGCTAGTTCCCTAATGGTTAGGTTTCTAATCCACTTGGATTTTAATTCAGTGCAATTCACCCATTTTTTTTAAAAAATGGATTTATTATGAAATAAGATCTAGCATGTATGGTGGCCTGTAATCCCAGCTGCTCAGGTGGCTGAGGCAGAAATACCCCAAGTTCAACGTCAGCCTGACAGTTTAGCGAGACATTGTCTCAAATTGGTATAAAAAGTGCTGGAGATGTAGCTCACTGGCTAACATGGATGAGGCCTTGGGTTCAAAAACAAAACTGAGAAAAAACAAAACACAGAACTCCAAAACTAAAAAGGATCCAGATGAGGTCAACAGATCTGGAAGATGTAATTCTAAAGTCACTTTCAGTCAAAGTCCCACTTTCTTTTCAATTTATCTGCTAAAGAAATAGGTTGCTTGTCTCTTAGAGTTTTTCCACATCTGTATTTTATTGGTGCCAGATCCATAAGGTCATTGAACATGCTTTGGCAGGCCATGTATTTTCTGTAAGATGTTAGTTAAAATTAGTGACCTCCCTTAATCCAAGTTAACAAAAGCAGTGTTTGAGCTACTAGGTACCTCCATCTGGCAGCATGGATACCCCCTTTTTGTGATATTAGCAAAAAGCAAATATTCATTAATTTTGAATAACAGTTATCAGTTGAGCTTATGCCCTGTGAACAGGAAGAATCCTGCCTACTACAGAATTATGAAGTTATTCTAACATATCTTTGTTTATCATAGCAGCTGTAAATAGATAGAGATTAGTAGTATTCCACAGAGACAAATCTCTGACATATTCCTTCTAATTAACTTTAGAATGTGTTTGGACTCCACCTGCTTCTTATGCTTCCTGTGTTCCTGTGCTTCTCTGATATATTCTCTGTTATTTCCCTTCTACATCACTGTTAAGACCTCTTAACCTTTCTGCAGTGGCATTTCTACAACATTTTCTCAACACAGCAGCCAAAATAAACTTTTCATTTTGTTTTGCTTTTTGAGACGGAGTCTCTCTGTAATTCAGCCTGACTTTGAACTCGCTGTGTAGCACAGACTGGCCTCAACTTGTGTCAATCCTCCTGCCTCAGCTGCATGAGTTCTGAGAGTGCCTTCGCCACCACCTTCAGCCAGAATAACATTTTTAAACTCAGGTCATGTTACACGGTGTCTTAGTAACTTTTTTGTTGCTGGAACAAAATACATGTTCAATTTAAAGGTTTATTTTTACTTCACAGTTTGTAGAGATTTAAATTCACAGTTGGCAAGGTAGAGGGACATAACAGGAAAACAGACATGGTGGTGGGAAGCAATAGGGATCCCTTTTTTAAAAAAAAATTTTGGGGCCAGAGATTTAGCTCAGTGGTTCCAGCACCTGCCTCACAAGCGCAATGTCCTGAGTTCGATCCCAGTAACCACATAGAATGCTGGGCATGGTGACTCACTCCCACCAGCAGTCAATACCACAGCACAGTGCCAGGTGTGGTGGCTCACCCCTGTAACCCCAGCACTCAGGAGGCAGAGACAAGAGGATTGCTGAGTTCCAGGCTTGCCTGGGCTACATAGTGAGCTCAAGCCCAGCCTGAACTACAAAGCGGGACCCTGTCTCAAAAAAAAAATTATCTTTATTGGTATATTGTATATATACATCATCATCACACTCAATATTGGAAATTTGTACCAGTATATGACACAATTTATTTTTCATTTTTTCCCATTCCCCTACTGACCCCACAACCTCCCACCCCCTAAATACATAAGTTTTGTTTGCCTTTTTTTTTTGAGGCAGGGTCTTGCTTTGTAGTTCAGGCTGGCTCTGAGCTCACTATGTAGCCCAGGCAGGCCTTGAACTCAGCAATCCTCCTGTCTCTGCCTCCTGAGTGCTGGGATGACAGGCGTGAACCACCACGCCCGGCACTGTGGAATGTGGTGCTGATTGCTGGTTGATTGTAGGTGGGCGTGAGTTAACATGTCCAGCATTGTATGTGGTTACTGGGATCGGGATCGAACTCAGGACCTTGCGCTTGCGAGGCAGGCACCGGAACCACTGAGCTAAATCTCCAGTGTTTGCCTTTTTTATTACCATCACTTTTTTCCTTTACCCCTCATTACTCACTCATCTATCACATTTCCCTTTGAATATTTTCTATTTCATAATATCCATCATACATTCTAGAACTCATGAACATCTTTAGTTTCTCATACCAGAGAACAGATACAGTATTTGTACATTTGTGACCTATTTATTTCACTTGTGAGTATGTCCTGAAGGTACATCCATTTGAGTATAAATGGCTCAAACTTATCAATCTTTAAGGGAGAATAATACTCCATTTTATAGAAAAGCCACATCTTCCTTATCCAGTCTCCAGTTGATAGGCACTTGGGTAGTTTCCAAAATTGAGCTATCACAAACTGAGCTGCTATGAACATGGGTGCACATATGTCACTATGATATGATTCTTTTAATTACCTTCTTTCCTATTTTATTTTGTATAGGCTACAAACTTATTGGTTGGTTACCCACATCCAGGATGAGTCTTCCCTGTTAAGTAAATCTATCATTCACACTGAGAGCAGTGCTAAGCCAGTCAGTAGACTAATGTAGTATCACAAGCCCATGATTCAGTTATTACCCCAGAATTCCACCTATGAGCACATGGGGCCTTGTGGGAACATCTAGAGATGAACTGTAACATGACTCCTCTGCATAAAACTGTCCCATTATCCCCATGTCACTCAGAATGAGTGACAAATACATATGGTATTTTTTTATTGGTACAGTTTATTGGTACATTTTATATATATATACATCACAATTATACTTCACATTGAGTATTTGTACCAGTATATAACTAACTTAATTTTCATTTTTCCCCTTCCTCCACCCACCCTAACACTCCCACCCCAAGCTTTGTTTCTTTTTTCAACCATCAATTTTTTCTTTCCTCATTGTTTACCCCTAAACCCCATTTCCCTTTGAATATTTACTATTTCACAACATTGATCATGCATTCTAGAACACATTTACTTCAGTTTCTCATACCAGAGAAAACATATGATATTTACACATATGTGACTGTTTATTTTACATATGGTATTTAACAGATTCCTCAGTAATCTACATCTATTCTGTTTACTCTATTCCAACGTTGGTCATTTTTTAAATAGACCCTTAAAGGCACTTCTGGTAACCCTTAAAGACTCTTCAGTGCTCTTCTATAACCTCATGACTAGTCCCTCAGCTCCTCAAAGGGCTCGGTTGAATCCTGTCTTTTGAAAAATCCAAAGCCTGTTTGCAACTCCATTTAAATTTGGCATTGATGAGGGCATTTCTCTCCTGACCCAATAACCTTCTAAAAGCCTCTGAATACATGAATCTTGAGGGGACATTTTTGATGTAAACAATAACATTTACTTTATAAGCACAAATTTGTTAAACATTTATTAACATTTCTTATGCAGAAGGAATTGTCCATAAGATGTTGGGGATATATATGGGCTGGCATATAGTAGCTGTTCAACAAGTAGCAGACATTATTACTAGTGTACATACATAAGTAAATTAATATTAGTCTTAGATTGTCAGTAGTCCAAATACCATGTAAGTTAGCTTTACAATCATGGTAGTATCCCTGTGAATCATACCTAATAGGGGGAAGATTGTTCTCTCTGACTGGAAGTGCCACATTTCCCTGCAGTGGTTGTGTGACTGGTGGACAGTTCTGACCAACTATGGCCCACAGGGAAATTGACTGGCTGTACTATCATTTCACTTCACAACAGTTAATACAGACTTGTTATAATTTTGATCTCGTAAAGAGTCAGTCATCAAAATATGATAAATTCTAATGAAGATTCTTGCTAGCTGTTACAAATAATGGGTCTATAATCTAACTCAAGATTCTTGGCAAAGCAATTCTCATTTCAATTCTCACAAGTAATTATTGTTTAGTATTTATACTGCTTTGTATTTCTCAAATGTTTTCAATTACTTTTTCTATTATGCTCTGGGAAAAAAAATCAAAAGTCAAAAAACAAAGCCCTTCAAGCTATTCAGCACATTAATCTCTATTTCATAGATGGAGGAACATGAGATAATTTTGGAGTAAACAATAATGTATCCTTTTGCACCAACAAAGAAATGCAAAACTTACCAAATGAATTGATACACCTACTATTAAATACAATACATATGTACACACACACACACACACACAACTGTCAGAAAATACATTCTTAGATCAAAGCTAGTAATACTCACTGAAGTAAAAAAGACTCAGCATGACTTCTTTCTAGAAAATTCATGTGTCAAACTAACCCTAATTAAAGGCAGCGGTTTCATCACTTGTCTGCTGAATTCTTGCCTTCAGAATCTCTGTTGTCCTCTTTGCCTCGTTTATTGTCGTATTTTACTTATTGTCAACTTTTATTGTGTAATGACCATATGATTTCAGTTGTGTATAAATGTAAGAATCTGTTCAGGCCCATGCACCTGTGGGTTGCCTAGGTTGCTTTGCTCCATGATGAAGAGGTAATATCTATCCAGGATCTGTTTTTATCATGTTAATGGTCTAATCACAATAGGATAAACTGAATGCATAAGCAATTTTAATTCTTTTCTGGTGATATATCCCACTGGCCAAACCATGGCTCATGACTTCTTTGAAATTTGAGAGGTTGGCCAGGTGTGGTGATGCAGGCCTGCAACCCCAGCACTGAAGAGGCTGAGGCAAGAGGATTGCCACAAGTTTGACACCAGACTGGACTACTCACTGAGAGCCTGTCTCAAAAACACACTAAAAAATGTAAAATTTAAGGGACAAGATAGTTTCCAGCACCTGCCCTGAGCCTATAGCAAGGGTTTGAGACATATTTTTAGTAAAGACTGAAGGCCAGGAAAGTCTTACAGGTACAGACAATATTTTTCTTGCTCAATCATCTTTCTCACTTGCCATTTAATGTGTAATAGCATCTACAAGATATAGACTCAGTAAGATAAAGTCTGAGCAAGAGCATGGTCTGCAGGATGTGCCAAATAAAAATACAATATTTGAATATTTTATTTGAGGAGGCTAACTTGAGATTTCTCATGGTTAGTATATTTAAAGCTAACATGCTTTAATTTTCTGCCTATATATTTCAGAGTATGACTACTGAAGAATTCTAAAGGCAGAATCCATTTGGCTCTCCTTTAAATTTTGGGCTGACTGGTGACTTGCTTTAACTAGTAGAATACTGTGATATACCACTCAGTCATTAAAAGACCTTCAGTGCATTTATTCTCTCTGTGATATTACCAGGAGAGTGATCCTGGGCTAGTCTGGTGAAAAGTAAGACGATCATATGGACCTCACAGCTGACCCTACTAAAACTATTTAGCCATCTTTAGCCAGCCTATAAACTGTGTACAGAAGTGGCCTTAGTTCAACAAACTGGCTCTCCAGCCTATAGATATATGAAATGTAATAAAATGTCTGTTACTTTTTTCCTGATAGAAAATACCCAACAAGTTAAAGGAGGAAAGGTTTATTTTGGCTTATCATTTGTAGAGTTTTCAGTACATAGTTGGCTGGATCCAAGGCAGTGTGGCACGGCAGAGGGCCATGGCAGTGGAGAAACAGTCTGTGGCAGAGTAGGCAGGCAGCAGCAAGCAGCAAGCCTCCCTTTCCCTTTTATTCCTTCAAGGTTCCAAGTCTTCTGAGTGGCTCTACTCTCTCCCAGGGTGGGCCTTCCCATTATGTCTTATTCAGAACTGTGATAAACCAATCAGTAGACTTAACTCAACAACACACACTTTTAATCCCAGTATCACAGACCCGAGACCCACCCACCTCTGAAAATCTTCACCTATGAGCATGTGAAGTTCTGGGGGGGGGCATCTAGTTACATCCCATAACATACATGACAGTTGTTTTAAGCTACTAAGTTTTGGGTGAAATACTACAATAATCCTATATTGTTTTCCCAGATGCTGACTATATTTGTTTCATTTTCCCAGATCATTTATATTCTCGGGCAGATTAGATTTGGTAAACTATACCTGGATGACTCCTCTCAAATCTCGAACCTGCATTCCTTGTTTGCACACACCCTAATTTTCTACAGCCTATATTGGAGAGTATGACTACTCATACAATAAAATGGAAACAAAGCATGCTGCTTTTTGTTGAAGCTGTCAGGTGCATTTTCATTTCTATAACAATTGTAATTAATTTTAGCTGGATAGAAAAATCCATTTTCTTTGAGGAATCAGTGGTCTATAAAGAAATTTATCAGTAATCATTGTTTAGAATTTAGTGTCCATGAGTAGGCATAATAATTTTACACTGACATATATTGCAGGGAAACCAACTCAAGATAGAAAAACAGATTGTGTGCTATTGTGTTTTTCTGCAAATATGTGATAATAGGTTTGAAATAAAAGACAAGAAGTCAAATATGAGAGTTCTACTTTTTTCTTCTCTATTATGTACAAAGATGCAGTATAAAAATAGAAATTTAGGCCAGTGTGGGTCATGGCTATAATCCCAACACTCGGGAGGTAGTGGCAGGAGGTTTCTCATGAGCCTAGCCTGGTCTACATAGTGAATTCAGGGACAACCTGAACTACTTGTTTTTTTTCTCTCAAAAGAACAACAACAAGAACAGCATCAACAAAAACTAAAATAGAAATACTAACCTATCTATGTAAAGAGATAATCACAGTTCAAATTATCAAAAATATTTAAAGGTAAGACCTTTGGAGTTCAAGGAAGATACCGTTTTGCAAAAGTGTCAGGAATTGCCTATTTTTTCAGTTGCTCAATAAATCCACTATAAATTTTCTGTGGTTTAGTTCTGTTATCAATATTTTTCTGCTTATAAATAAACTCTAATGGGCTACTTTTACATTTACTGGTGTGTGTCAGTAATTTATTTATTTATTTTTAATTTTTTTTTTTGAGACAGGGTCTCATTTTGTAGTTCAGGCTGGCCCTGAGCTCACTATGTAGCCCAGGCAAGCTGACGTGAACCCAGCAATCCTCCCATCTCTGCCTCCCTGTCTCTGCCTCCCAAGTGCTGGGATTACAGGTGTGAGCCACCACGCCCTGCACTGTGGTATGTGGTATTGATTGCTGGTGAGCGTGAGTCACCACGCCCAGCATTCTATGTGGTTACCGGGATCGAACTCAGGACCTTGCACTTGTGAGGCAGGCGCTTGAACCACTGAGCTAATCTCCAGCCCAGTAGCTTATTTTTTATGTTACAGTGTTGTAGTTGAACTCTGACCCTGGTTGAAGTTAACCTTTAAGGTCGTGAGGGGTGTTTTTGTTGTTTTTTTTTTTTTTAGTTTTTTTGAGAAAGGGTCTCACTTTGTAATTCAGGCTGGCCCTGAATTACAGCTCACTATGTAGCCCAGGCTAGCCTTGAACTCTCCACAATCCTCCTGACTCTTCCTCCTGAGTGCAGGGATTACAGATTTGAGTCACAAGCCCAGCACTGTGATATGTGGTAGAGGGATTGAATTTGCGACCTTGTGCTTGCCAGGCAGATTCTGGAACCACTGAACTAAATCCCTTGCCCAAGACAATGAGGAATGTATCACAAGTGAAGTCTGTATAAAATAATGATGTTTCATACTGTTTATATATACATACTGTTTATATTAATATAAACTTATTAGTCTACCTTTAAAAGTCTTCTGAGTTGTAGCAAATTTACAGAGTTGTATTTATGCTTTGCCATTGTCCTTGCTGGAGGGCAAAGGCATTATTCTTTCATGCAATACAAGGTTTTAGCATATGTAAGCACTGTATAAATGAATCGGTAATATTTAGGTGACAAGGGTCTCGGCTTCCAGCAAGTTTCTTTGTAAGGGCAAGCAGAACATGATGGATCCAGGCCTTTTCCTCTTTTCTCTTGCTTGTAAATTTCCCCAGTGTAAAATCATTCCTTGAAGCATTTCATGTGATGTTTTGGAAGTCTTTCTGAGCCTTGGATCTTGGTAGAGTTGATCACAAAGGGACTCACTTTGCATAATAATCTCTGCTTAATTCATTGAGAGAAGAAAATAGATATTTTTAGCAATAATGCCAGTGTAGTAATTTTAGTCTATTTTATTCATTTCCATATTGCCACTATCTAGATTAGGACCTGACACATAGTAGGAACTCAATAAACAATCTGTTCAAGAAGTAAAATAAGGATAGTAACCAGGAATCTAGGCCTAGTTCTCAAGCCAGCTAAGAAATCTTCAATTGTAATTTTTTTCTTTGATTTTGTAACAGGAGATTACTACCTTTCTTTCTTTTCTTCTTCTTTTTTTTTTTTTGTACCAGGGATCGAACTTGGGAGTTCGTAATTGTGTGGCAGGTGTTGAAACCACTGAGCTAAATTCCCGATCCCAGGAGATTTCTGCCTTCAAAGAAAGAATTATTTATCAATTCTGAAAATAAATATGCTTTATGATTCCCTTCATCTCTTACTCATCTGCATCTCTTTCTTTCTTTTTGTTTTTTTTGGTTATACCAGGGATCAAACTCTGTGCATTGCTTTCTTTCTTCCAGTTCATACTTTAGGGCTCAAGTTCAACCTAACTTCTTTCTACATGAGGTATATTGTAGTCTCTATATAGATATCCCCCCAAAGCCTCGTGCACTTGTATGTGTGGTTTTCTGGAGGTGATTGGATTAAGTTATGAGACTAGCTAAGTGAGCTGTTGGAAGGAAGCTCAGATATACTAGCTCAGCTGAGTAATTGGGCCTAGTAAGAAGAGGTACAATACTAGGGGTATCACCTGGAAGGATAGATCTCTCTGCCTGGATCCTCCCTTCATTTTCTGCTTCCTAATTGCCATGACGTCAGTAGTTTTCCTCTACCATACCCTTCTGCCATAACTTTCAGCACTAGAGCTAGCTGGATGTGGACTAAAATCAACGTCTTTTTCTTTCTTTTTTTTTGGTACCAGGGATCAAACTCCTGACCTTGGGCTTGTGAGGCAAGCACCAGAACTACTAAGCCAAATCCCTGGCCCTGGACTAAAATGATGAGCCAAAATGAATGTCTCCTTTTAGCTGTTGGATGTCTAATTTTGTGTGTTTGTGTGTGTGGATATGTGTGTGTATGTGTGAGAGAAAATGGCAAAGCTGCTGATCCATGGGCCTCATCTGGAAAACTAAAAAAAGGTAGATAATTGAAACTTGAGGGACATCAATACTGAGCATTAGGAAAAGGAAAAAAAAAAGCTGCTAAGAGATTGTTAAAAGTAGAAAGAAATGAGAGAAAATCTCTTCTGACTGGCATCATGGATTTAGGAGTGGAAAGTGTTTCAACACAGAGTAGATTGCCATCTTGGTCAGGTGTTGTTAATAAACAAGAAGATAGAAAAGGTTCTGTGGTATTTTCAAGAATGAGAAATTTTGATGGTTTTAGGCTATTTTAAAAAATTAATTTAATTTCTTAATTGAATTTTTTTTTTTTTGAGACGGTCTTGCTTTGTAGTTCAGGCTGACCCTGAGCTCACTGCATAGCCCAGGAAAGCCTTGAACTCAGCAATCCTCCTGTCTCTGCCTCCTGAGTGCTGGGATTACAGGCATGAGCCACCACGCCCAGCATTGTGGTGTGTGGTACTGATTGCTGGTAGGTGTGAGTCACCACACTCAATATTATTGTATGTGGTTACTGGGGATAGAACCAGGGACACTGTGCTTGCTAGGCAGGCACTGGAACCACTGAGCTAAATCTCTGGCCCTTAATTGAATTCTTTATTGGTACATTTTATATACACATCATGATCACAGTTGATATTGAGAATTTGTACCAGTATATGTCACAAGTTAATTCTCATTTTTTCCCATTCATCTACCTACCCTACAACTCTCTTGGAGTAGTTTTAATAGAGTAAGGATGGCAGTTCATTTTTTAAAACGCAGAGAAGAAAGCAGTGGGAATAATTGGAATAATTACATGCATACAGAGTTTTAAGACAAGAAAAATTTGAACATGTTTATATGCTGAAGACAAAGATTAATAAGAGAAGAAAATGCTGAATATGGAAGGGGTGGATAATTGATAAGGCAGTTCATAAGTATGTAGGAGGTGAATGGAAAGAAACTCCAAAAAGAAGAGCAAAAGGATACTTAAAGTTATTTCTAAATTTGAAGGTTGAAATAGGATACTGAAGCTTCTATTTGTCATAGGGAAATGACAGAAAAAGCTACTGTTTAAAGATAGTAAGCTTAAGGAACATGGTGAAGATGTGAAATAGCTTTGGAAGACAGGAAGGAGAAATTGATCAGGACAGGATTTCCAAGTAGTAGTTAGTTTCCAGTTGAGGTCCAAGGCCTTGAATTTATAATGATAACAAAGCTTATGGTTATGTTATGAATGCTGATAAAGTTCATCCACCTGCAGAAGTGATTCACTGTTAATATTTCACTGGGCCTATGAGAAGCCTCTCAGCTTCTTGAAACACCCACACATAATGTTGGAATTTCTGATTCAAAATCTGCAAGATTAAATTTTTATTCCACTTATTCTGTAGTCAAATAGAGTTTTGGATGAGGGGAATCACTGTGGTTCATAGCTCAAAGAGGTATTAGGAAGCTGACAGCACAAATAGAAAACTATGGTATTTTGATCCACTAGCCACAGGTAACTACTGAGTGTTTTAGCACTTAAGATGTACTAGTCTGAAGTATTTTTTT
>PVIC010041830.1:0-16048 GCA_004025085.1 Thryonomys swinderianus | reverse complement strand
AGGGGCCGGAGGGTTAGCTCAGTGGTTCCGGCGCCTGCCTTGCAAGCGCAAGGACCTGAGTTCGAGCCCCGGTTACCACATATAATGCTGGGCGTGGTGGCTCACGCCTGTAATCCCAGCACTCGGGAGGCAGAGACAGGAGGATTGCTGAGTTCGCGGCGGCTTACCTGGGCACCATAGTGAGCTCAGGGCCAGCCTGAACTACAAAGTGAGACCCTGTCTCCAAAAAGCAAAAAAGACAGTCATCAAAATTGGAAAAACATTTGCCACCTATTCCTCAGGCAGAGAAGTATAATCTAGACTACATAAAGAGCACAAAAACCTTAGATCTCAGAATAAAAGACCCAATTAAAATTGTCAATCAATATATAGATACCTCTTGGTGGAAGACCGACATATGGCCAATGAATGTATACAAACATGTTCAACATCCCTGACCACTGGAGAAATTCAAATTAAAACAGTAGTGAGATTTCATTTCAGTCCAGATGGAATGGCTCTCATTAAGAAATATAACAGTAGGGCTGGAGATTAGCTCAGTGGTTCCAGCGTCTGCTTAGAAAGCACAGGGTCCCTGGTTCAATCCGTGGTAACCACATACAATACTGGATATGGTGACTCACACTTGCCAGAAGTCAGTCACATACCACAGTGCCAGGCATGGTGGCTTATGCCTGTAATCCCAGCATGTGGGAGACAGAGGCAGGAGGATTGCTGAGTTTGACGCTTGCCTGAACCGCACAGTGAGCTCAGAGCCAGCCTGAACTCCAAAATGAGACCCTGCCTCAAACAAACAAATAAAACAATAACAGATGCTGGTGAGGCTTCAGAGGAAAAGGAACCTTTCTTTTTCCATGGAATGTAAACTAGTTCAACTCATATAGAAATCGATATGGAGAACCCTCAATAAACTAAGAGTTGAAATTCCATTTGACACAGGTGTTCATGTTCTAGTTATCTTCTCAAGAGAATTAAAGATATCATATTACGACGATACATGCAAACTCACGTTCACAGCAGCAAACTCACAACAGCTACATTTGGAGGGTGGCTATATAACCATCACGTAATTTCCTATGTGATATGAGATTAATTCATTTGAAGAAAATGTATTAACACAGGAGAGTACTCGTTTGTCATAAAAGATTAAAAACTCAACTCATTTGTAGGAAAATGGTTGCAGCTTGTGACCACAATGCTAAGTGAAATGAATCAGACACAAAATTTAAGTATTGTGACTCTTTTTTATGAGGAAAACCAAAATATAGATAAATTAAAAGGGCAAAATAAAATATACAAAATGGAAAATAGGGAGACAGTGTATTAGGCCAAGTGATAGAGGAAGGGGAGTAGAAGAAGGAATAGAGTGAAATAAAAATGAGATATGCTATTTATATGTTGTGTATGTGTAGCAACACCCCACAGGGAATGAAAATATTATTTCCAGAAAACACAAACTAGTGAAAATAATATTTTGCAAAACAATGTATTACATAACCATAGTGCATTATACATTACACTATTTTAAAACAAAAAATATATTCCCAAATATGAACTACATGTCTGTATGCCAATCCATCCCATTTTAGGATGCCAAAAACATATTTAAGTATCACTACATTCTCTAATTTTTGTAAGTCATAAAGTTAAGAAGTTCCAAAGTTCAAATGACAAGCGCTGTAGCCTGTCATTTAATTGTTTCATCAGTTATATTTCTCTTTATAATTATTCAGTAACATTCATTTCTCATTGAAACATTGTATCACTGAGCAATAACTATCACACGATAGATTGTGGAAATTAATATTTTAAATGATAGGGTCTCTGATTTCAGCAACTTTTTGTAAGCGGCAACCAAAATATCACTTAAAAAGTAGACTGAAACGTATAATAGAGAAAATAATGATATTTTAAAGCAACAAAACACTATTCAAATGTTTATTAATCTAAGGTACTTTTTTTTTTTAGACAGGGTCTTGCTTTTGTAGATCAGGCTGGCCCTGAGCTCACTATGTAGCCCAGTAAACCTTGAACTCAGCAATCCTCCTGGCTCTGCCTTCTGAGTGCTGGAATTACAGATTTGAGCCACCACACCCCTCATTTGTGGTATGTGGTATGTGGTACTGATTGCTGGTGCAGGTGAGCCATCATGCTTGGTATTGTTGTATGTGGTTACCCAGGGATCAAAACAGGGACCTTGCACTGACTAGGCAGGCGCCAGAACCACTGAGCTAAATCTCTGACCCTAAGGTACCCAATTTTAGTGAATACGTGGTGCTAAATTAATTGTAATGTTCAGTATTTATGCACAATGCAGAAAGGGAAGTTGAACATACCTATTTTTTTCTTTCTCTTTCCCTCCCCCTTTACACACATGTACACACACAATTTTTTTAGTAAAGATATTTGGATATAACATTTTCAGATGAGGTAAATAAATCGCACAATTATATATTCCATCTTTTGGAATAGACATAAAAAGATATGACATTTTATTATACTATTTGGAAATGTACAAGGTACCCAGAAATGGATCAAGGGGGAGGGAAAGAAGGAGAAGTGAAATAATAAAGATTTGCTATATACATATATCAGCTGCTCTGGATGAATGTTATTACTATGTACTGTAAATCTGTACTAACTAACATTAAAAAATATTGCTGAGTTAGCATGACTCTTAAAAACATATCTTAGACTTCTGCACTACATTTATAATTTTACATCATAGAAATAGTAGAAAAAGAAAAGATTTCAGCCCTGAACTTTTACAAATATCATTAGGACATGAAAAAGTCAGTAGCAGATATAAAAGGAACAGATGAATACATTGAATAATGAAAATTAAAATAAATTTCACTCTTAATAAGATGTGATTTCTGAAAGTATCAGTTTATGAATGAAGGAAAAAGAATAACCATTTGCTCCTTGAAATTTATTTGAGGATGATGAAATGGCTATAGACCTAAGATAAGAGGATCTATATTCATTGTGAAATCAGTAATGGGAAATAGGTAATGGCATTATTAAACAATGAAAAATACCTTGTATAAATGAATATAGATTTAATTTTTCAGTGGAAAAGTAAGACAGATGGGATTATTAAAATATTTTTTAAAAAGTAGGTTTTCAAAGTGAAGATATATTTTATAGACATAAGAAGAGAAAGTTCTTTGTAAAAGGAAGGTAGAAACACTTTTTTCAAATAATACAAACAGAAAAGTATAAGAGAAACGTTTTCAGTATTATCAAATCTTGAGTCCCTTGTAAAGAGGACTGCAGGCACAGCACAAGGAACCCCTCCTTCCGCACCATTCTCTGGCAGATGACACACTGTGTCCTTGAAATATTTGCATTCTTTGTGAAAGGCCAAGATACACTGCAATAACACAATCACAGTGACATCTCCGTGATAACATGGCAACGATCCTCAGACAGGGGACACTGCCTGAGGAAGGGCTTCATGGGACAGAAGCACGAGGAAGTCCAGACCCAGGCAGGGGCCACAAATATCATAGGCTGCAGCAGCGAAGGAAACACTGGCTAGCTCTCATTGGAAGTCTAGTGTAGTGTTAAATAATACGGGGGGGACATACAAATTAGGAATATATATATATATATATATATATATATATATATATATATATATATATATATATATGTGTGTGTGTGTGTGTGTGTGTGTGTGTGTGTGTGTGTGTATATATATACACATACATATATATATGGTCATGAATGAATTAAATAATCAATGTCTTTGATTGCTTATTGCACCTTTTATGTCTGCTTCTGACCATTTCAGATGATCATTTTAGTGTTAACCTCATCTCATCTACCTTCTTTTTCCTCTGGCAAGGTAATTACCAGAGAGACAGTTTTATTTATATTTTAAATTGACATTTTGTTTTGTTCGTAGAGAGGAATACAGACCTCATGAAGAACAAAACAGAATGACCACTGTAAACAATATTTGTGAGTTGTTATGAATAATGTTGTTTCTTCTTGACTATAAATTATACAAACAATATTTTTTTAATGTTGACAAGCAAGAAGATAAAAAAGGAGCAGGCATAGTTGGTAACAAGTGACACAAACTGAATCTTGATATTGTGGAAAATTGATTAGCTAATCAATATCTCATCTAATATTGTCAGACCTATATCACCTTTGGCATTGTTTGAGGAAACGTACTTTTGCAAAAGAAGTAAATGTAATATTTGCTGATATTATGGAAGCTTACAATAAGGAATACCATCTTGTTATCTTGGGCAATATATACTCAGCTCTATGCCTTACATCCCAGTGATTGTATTCAGGAAATTTTATCATTTATTCAAACAAGTTTTAAACTATGCACATCTTCAGCTGATAAGAAAAGCTGAAATACAGGGGCAAAATTACTCATGTATTTATTTTCTGCTACATTTACATATACCTCCATATGTATTTAAAAGAAGCATGTACAAAAAAATACTAAATATAGTGATTATAACTTCTTTCTCAAGTACATGTCTTTGAGGCAATGCCACAAATATTTGAGTTTCACGCTGGTCTAAATAATGTGCCACCTATTATTTGTTATATATGCATTAGAAAACATTTAATTCTTACTTATTTGCTGTTGCAGGTATAACTGATTGGTTAGAAGTTAATCTTCCTTAAGAAAGTTTACAGATGGGCCAGAGATTTAGCTCAGTGATTACATCACCTGTCTAGCAAGTGCAAGGTCTGAGGTTCAATCCCGATAACCACAAACAGTGATATGCTATTGGGCATGGTGACTCATGCCCACCAGCAATCAGTACCACACCCCACAATGCTGGGCCTAGGGGCTCATGCCTGTAATCCCAGTACTTGGGAGGCAGAGGCTGGAGGATTGCTGAGCTCAGGGCCAGCCTGAACTACAAAGCAAGACCCTGTCTCAAAAAAAAAAAAAAAAAAAAAAAAAAAAAAAAAAAAAAAAAAAAAAAAAAAAAGAAAGAAAGAAAGTTCACAGTTTTTCCTGATTTGAAGAAAAAAACATTCTTTTAATACACTTAGAAATTATTGGATTCAGAATCAATGACATTAGCTAAACATATTAGGTATGAAGAAATGCATAAATGTTTGTACTCTTAAAATATAATACAGTAAAAGACATGTCCATTAACCCTCTCAGAATACTTTCCATTGGTTGAAACACACTTATTCCATATTTCTTCCCCTTTCTCAGGCAGCTCTAGATGAACTCTTTTATGTCTTTAATTGCATTGTTTTGGTTGTCTTGATGATCTAAATCTATTCAAAAGGATTACTTTGGTCTTTTTGAATTTTGAGAAGAACCAGAAGTTTCAGCCTGTTATACCCAGTGAGTGCCCACTTTTTCATTGGCTGGCACTCAGCAGCTGGATTCACTGAAGTTTTTTCTTACTTCATAACAATATTGAAAAGACTTCCAGAACTCATTCACAAAGTGCTGAGTGTATTAAGTTAAGAGGGAGTATGGTGAGGGGGATTATTGGTAGTATGTCCTGTTGTGATAAATATTTAATATCTAATATTCACATAAATTTCACTCTTTGGGTGATGCTGATGGCTTATCCACAACCCCAACTTCCTTTACTTAAATGAGAAACCTAATAATAAAAAAGCCTTGATCAAGTATATTTCTTGCAGTTGAGGTAGGCATATTTTGTTTTTTCCTGTAGTATAGGAATAATATCACACTGTTTTTCTGTATTCCTTATGTATTCTATGTGCTACTTTAATACATATCTAGATTGCAAATATGGTAATTAGCAATTTCCTAAAATCTCACTATACATTAGTATATTGGAAAAAATTCTCCTTTGTTTTATTTTTATTTGATATGTAAAATGATAATATTTAGCAGTACCAGATGATGATTTGACATACAATTTTTAAGTATAGTAAACATATCTCTCTTTAAACATTTATTTATGGTAAAAATATCTATATCCTCAAATTTTTATAATTTTTATAGTGAATATAGTCTAAATGATTTTTCCTTCCTCTATTAAATTCACAGTATCTTATGGGCTCCTATAATCACCATGTGGTATAATAGAAAACCAGAACTTATTTCTCCTATTTAACTATAATTTGTTTCACATAGATAAAATTTCCTCTAAGTTGCCCCAACCCCCACTCTCTCCAGAATCTAGAAGTTACTATTTTGCTCTGCATTTCTTGCTGGGTGTGGTGGCTCATGCCTGTAATCCCAGCACTCGGGAGGCAGAGACAGGAGGATTGCTGAGTTCGAGGCTTGCCTGGGCTACGTAGTGAGCTCAGGGCCAGCCTGAACTACAAAGCGAGACCCTGTCTCAAAATAAATAAATAAATAAATAAATAAATAAATAAATAAATAAATAAATAAATAAATAAGTAAGTAAGTAAATAAATAAAATTATTATAGAACCATAGATGGTAATGAGAAGAAAAGAAACAATGATAGCAAAATATATAATGATAAACATTTTTCCCCACACTTTTCCTATTTGGAATTCTGATGCCTACTTTATACCTTTGTATATTCTTTCCTCTTAACATAGTAATATAGTTATTTTTTGATTTTCATTCTTATTTCTGAAAACATGGCTTATTTAACATGTTAAAATTATATGAGTTTCTGAATTTCTCTTTATAGTTGTACTAGTGAGTTTCACACATTCCACTCTTTTCTTCTTACTCTTTATCCTCTTTTTCTTTCAGTTAAAAAAAAAATCCCTTTTAGCTTTACTACAGGGAAGCTCTGTTGGTGAAAGTCCTTTCAGTTTTTATTTAGTTAGAACTATCGTTATCTCTCCTTCTTCTTTAAAAGATAGACACACTAATAATAATATATATTTACATATGTATAATATTTTTGACCAGCAATCATCCAAATCATTTTGTTCTGTAAATTTTCTTTTGCAACGTCTGCTATTACACAAATTAAAGCACACCTGCATGTTATTGGTTTGTTGTTTGTCTTGCTATTTTGAAAGTCTTCTTTTTTTCTCTTTATGGTTTGAGAGATTGTTTATAAACTACTCTCGGATAAAGATCTTTGAGTTTAATCTGGCCTTTGATCGTTCTCTTCCCACACTTGGGTATCTATATTCTTGTCTGGCTTTGGAAAGTTTTGCGTATGATTCCTTCCAGTAAACTTTCTAACCCATTGGCATCCACCAGTTCCCTGTGATCTTCAATAACTTCAGTATTTGCTCTTTTAATGCCATTCTAAAGTTCCCATAAGCTTTCATTTATCTTCATTTTTTTTATCCTGCTTTCTGTGTGTATTTTCAAATAACCTGTGTGTAAACATGTTCATTGATTTTCTTTGTTTGATTTATGATACTGTTATCTTTTGTCAACTTTTAAATCTCCGATTGCTTTAAATGACTTCACTTTCCCTATTCTATTTTTTTGTTGGAATAACTGAATTCTCTAGGGTTTCTTGAAGATTGCTGAGTTTCTTCAAAACACTTATTTGAATTCTCTGTCCAAGCAATTTCACATATGAGTCTCCATATGCCCAGTGTATGCAGCATTTGATTTCCTCACTAGGTCAACTCATGGATTCCCCACAGTTCTTGATACTTTTTGTTAGATAATCTAATATATACATTTTTTAAACCTGCTATTTATTCCAGTCTTCATAATCTCACAGTTTCTGTTTCATTTATTTTGATTCTTTGGACTGTCCTTCCCCATTTTTAAACCTCCTTCTGTTTTCTCTGAGCTAATGGGCACATCTGCTATTTTGGTGGAAGGTGACTCTCTGTCCAGGTTTGTGAAACCCCTGTGGGTGTATTGTCACTGTTTTGGCACTAACTGGAGGATACTTCAAATGTCACATCGTCCCACAGTTCACGTGCTGTGTTACTTAGCACGAACCAGGTGAGTACCTGAAAAGGGTGGTCCATTCCCGCAAGCCAACAGCAGGGACTGGGTGAGCTCAGGCGCGTGCTGGCCTGCGGTCAGGCACTGGGAGTCTGCCTGGCTCCGAACCTCACTGTGAAGGGACCACCCCCAGGATCCATGCAAGGAATTGGCTGGTACCTTCTTTTCTCTCCCTAAGTATACAATGCCTTCCTGCTGCAGTGTCTGAAGCTGGGCAGGGACTAGGAGCCAGGACGTATTACTGTGGCCACCGAGCTGCTCCATGAGGCCACACCTCAAGCCCCTTGCCTTCAGAGGCTAGCTCAGCACAGGGATGGGCGTACACTCTATACTGCTACACACCACCTGCTGCTGTGATCCCCGTTAGCCAGAGACTGCCGCAAGTGGCCACAGTCAACCAGCCCACGATGGCGATGGAAAGGGCCTCCGGTGCCTACCTCACACTGACATGACCCTGGAGGAACCATGTGGATCTTCCTGGTTTTACCAGGCTGATTCTAATCCCCAAGGCAAAGTCCTCTGCTTACTATGTCGTCCTCCCACTGGATGGAACCCTGCCTGGTGCTCAGGATGTCAGACAGACAGCAGAAGCCCTTGGCCACCTAGAATGATTCTAAATTGGATCACAGCTGAGTTTCACAGCCAAAAGGACATGTGTGATACTGAGTTTGCCCAACAGCTAGTAACCATGAAGGTTGAAACCTGCTTCTGTCCTTTCTTGCTGCACGTCTTTGCTTGGTGCTGCCGGAGAGAAGCTCCATGCGTGAGTACTGGTCTGGGGTCCAGGCCCTTTCTTGCTCTTCCCGGTGCTCCATGTCACTCTGTCTGACCTGACCCTAAGTTTCAAAATGAAGTCCTTCACTCACTTTCCTGAACTGTCCCCAAGGTTGAAGTACCGCTCCATGCTAAGCTGCTCCGTTTGTGGAGGGTGGTGGAGGAAAGCTTTTGCCCAGTGTGGGTCTAGAGACTCAGTCCTTGGACACTGACCTGGGACAGGAGCTGGAGGGCCATGGCTGGCCCTGGATTTCACCATAGTTATCCTGATACTGTGCTTCAAGTCTAAAACCTGTATTTTACTTTCTCTTTGACCTTAAGCCAGGAAGCTTGTCTTCATTTTGTACGGGGTAGAGCTGAAGAAGGAATCACATACGTGCCTCATCTCTTTTGTCTTCTGCCGTGCATATTTTCTTGTGTCAAACTAGGCACTGTTGCCTCTCGCTAGTTTCTTTCACCTTTATGAGTGCAGTTTTCATACAAACAGCTGCTAAGTTTTCTGTCTCTGGAAATAGAGTCAGCAGAGGAACTTATTCAGCTACCCCTTGTTTTGCCCCAGACTCATACACTTTGAATTTAAGAATCAAGTTAAAAATACTATAACCAAGGGGACAAAGGAATATTAAATTTTTAATTTTTAATTTGGATATTTTAACATGTGTCTTTGTGTAGAAATGAACATTGATCTGAATGTTAAAAATGACCATAATCAGATAATTTCTCCTAGTAATATATTTATATCAATTAACTTCCAACTTGCACATACTCATAAAATTTGAAAACAACTTACTGCTCACTGATTTTCTTAAACCGTCAGAGGTCTTTTAATAAAAAGTTCTGTATTCATACATACACAGATACCACACATAGATAATCATTTGTTCAGCAAATATCTATATGCAAACACTATTTACTGAGAATAATTGCCAGAATGAGATTATAAGTTTGAGTGAAACAGAGGATCTACTCTTAAATAACTCACTTTTGATTGGAGAAGATAAATAATAATCAGGTAAGTGTATATGATAACTTGACATGTAACGTTAAGTACCATTCTCTACAAAGAAAACAAGTTGAGATCAGAGCACAAGATAACAATGGAGAATTATGAAAGAGGTTTTGCTTTTTAGAAAGAGTGGTCTGGAAAGCTCTTTCCATGAATGTTAAGCAGAGGCAGGAAGAAAGTGGAAAGGTGAATCATTACAATGGTCATAAAAAAATCACCTCTGTTATTTCCTTATATGATTTTAAGTTTTGAAAAGTTTATCCTATCACATCAGTAACATAAGAGTGAAGCAAAAATAAGTTTTTCAGAAAATTCAATTAATTTATATTTTTCACTATGCTTTTTTGGCTCTTCATCTCACTACATTTTATATTTCATTGTTATTGAATGCTACTTTTTTCTGCTTCTCATGGTTGTTAATATGAGTCAATCATACAGAATGAATATAAATTCATACAAAATGAATCATACTTTTCTTTTTGGTTATTAATCACATTAATTGGTTTACTTTTGTAAGCTATCTATATATTGAAAAAATTTACAAGTGTATTTTTAAAGTAAAACATGATTAATTTTTACATTTTTGTAATTTATGACCCATTTTATTTCACATTGTTAAATACTAGTATTTCTTTGTGCATGCATCCTTTCCTTGCATTTTTTCTTTCCTTGAATTCATTCCAAAATTTTTTTGCATTCTTAATTTTATTTTTCTATATTTTGCCCTAACTTTATTTATTTATTTGTTCATTTGTTTGTTTGTTTTTTGAGACAGGGTCTCACTTGGTAGTTCAGGCTGGCTCTGAGCTCACTATGTAGACCAGGCAAGCCTCGAATTCAGCAATCCTCCTGCCTCTGCCTCCCGAGTGCTGGGATTACAGGCGTGAGCCACCATGCCTGGCACCCTAACTTTATTTTAACATGTTAATTTTGACAGGACTATACTTTTTGTGCAAATAGCAACAAAGTATATTCATCTCTATTTTTTAATCAAACCAATTTTCTTAGTACCTCTTACACAACTATGTATTATTTCTACATTGATGCATTATGCTTTTATGCTTCATCTTTTATCTTCTAACTTTTGACATGTTAGATCCTATTTCTAAGTAATCTTTCTTTTCTTTTTTGTTTTGTTTTGTTTTGTTTTTTTATAAGGTACTGGGATTGAACCAGCATCCTTGGCACTGATTTCCATTCCCAGTGTTTATTTGTGGTCTAATTTTATTTTAGTGTCACTGTAGATTGAATCCAGGACCTCAGCATGTAGTAACATCCCTAGACATTTTTCATTTTTTGCTGTAAGACAAATTCCATTTAAATTGTTAAATTGATCAGTCTGTGCTAGTTTGTTATTCTCTTGCCTGAGTTTCCCAGAAGTACTAGGAATACAACCACTATATCTGGCTTGCAATTATTTTCTTCCTGTTAATAGTTTTAAAATAATCAAGTTATATTATTACTTTTTAGCTCTAAGTAGTATTTATAAAACTATCAGTATAATATCTTTTGTTAGTTTTATATTATTTTTGAAAAATTTCCTTGATAAATGTATGTGATCTCCTGTGTTATCTATGAGTTAATTTACCTGATCTCTGTATTTTAATAAATTTTCCTTTCTGGGTTCTTCTGACTTCACCCACTGGTTTCTGCATAGAATTGTTGTGGTTGCACCTCTGCTATCGAAGTCAATGCTGGTGTTTACTCTCCTTCTTCTTGTCTCCAGCTCTTCTTCTGTTCAACTTCAAGTGTGCCTACTTTATGAAGATTACCTTCTAAAAGTCAACATTTTCATGTCATTATTTCATTCCTTTCCTTTTCCTTTCGAAATTCCACTTATGTAGGGACATTGGTTTGGTCCCCAAGTCCTGGATGCTTTTCGCCCTTCATGGTTTTTGTTTTTCTTTTTCTTTTTCCCTCTACTTCTTGTCTTTGCTCCTTGGCTTGAGTAATTTCCGTAGGCTTGTTCTCAAGTCTGCTGGCTTTTCCATGGTAGCATGATGTCTGCCAGTGGACCTGTTCAAGATATTACACATTTTTGTCATTAAAAGAAACTTTTCAGGGCCGGAGATTTAGCTCAGTGGTTCTAGCGCCTGCCCCGCAAGTGCAAGGTCCTGAGTTCGATCCCTGGTAACCACATACAATGCTGGGCGTGGTGACTCACACCCACTAGCAATCAATACCACAGTGCTGGGCGTGGTGGCTCATGCCTATAATCCCAGCACTCGGGAGGCAGAGGCAGGAGGATTGAAGAGTTCCAGGCTTGCCTGGGCTACATAGTGAGCTCAGAGCCAGCCTGAACTACAAAGTGAGACCCTCTCAAAAAATAAATAAATAAATAAATAAATAAATAAATAAATAAATAAATAAATAAATAAGTAAGTAAACTTTTCAGCATATTCATTTGAATTGTTTGTATCATTTCTGTCTCTATTGAGCTTGTAGTCTGAAATACTTGTTTTCCATACTTTTATTGTAGGTGTGAACACATTACTTAATCATATTTATTTCAAATTCCCTGAGATGGACAGCCCTTATCTGTACCATGGCTTTGTGTAAGTGAAGGTCGTTGGGCCTCCCGGACATCTTATTTTATTTTTGTCTTGAGTCATTTAGACCCAAGTGGACGTACTTTCAGGACATACTCATAAGTGAAATAAATAGGTCACAGACGTGTAATTATCATATCTGTTCTCTGGTATGAGAAAATAAAGATGTTAATGAGTTCTAGAATAGATGACAGATATTGGGAAATAGAAAATATTCAAAAAGAAGTGTGGTGGATGAGTAATGAGGGATGAAAAAATGTAATGGTAATAAAAAAAGGGGAGCAAAGCTTATTTAGGAGGTGGGGGTTGTGGAGTAGGTAGAACATGGGAAAAAAATGAGAATTACATTGTGTCATATAGTGGCGCATATTCCTAATATTGAGGGTGATCATGATGTGTATAGACAATGTACCAATAAAGATAAATTTTATTTTAAAAATGAACATCATGCATTGTACAGTGGAGGTTGTGGTAGATTGCATTATATGCTTTTCTTCCTATTAGGCCTTCGTAGTGGTGCTATTGTTGATATATGTGACAATTCTGTGGTGTTTGGAGTTTTCTGTCTCGTCAGGCTGAGCTTCAGGCATTTCTAAGGATTCTTTGTGCGTAAAGTCCAGGCCGACATGGCAGAGGCTTTATTTACCACACGGCCCCATACTCAACTTCTGTCTTCTGTGCTGTGCCTCAGAAAGGATTTGTGATTTGTAACTCACGAGAGATCTTATGAGGTGGGCCTGGTGGTGGCATATGGCAAGCATTCCCGTTGCTCTGCAGTGTCTCAGTCTTAGGCAGCACCCTGACTCTTGGCTTCAGGACCTTCCCAGGGGTCCAGCTCATCCCTCAGCCTGAACGCTAGCTGCAGCACATTTTTCTACCTCTTCTGAAGATATAGAGAGAATTTTTGTCTTCCTTTGTCCTCTTGTATCAGCTGAAACAAAAGTTTTAGTTTTAAAAGCAACTGAAGTTTCAACTTGTGAGTTTATGTTACCGTGTTAATGAATGAAAATTTCCTTATAATCCTACAGCATTGTTATATTTATAGACTTATAAAATATAAGCTATTTTAAGCTGATATTTATGTATTGTACCTTTAACAATGGGTTGCTGATTTCTATTGTGTTTTGGAACATCTTACAGATGTTTATTAAGACAAATTAGAGCACAATGGGTTGTGGGAACACAGCATCTGGAAATTCTCACATTTTCTCTGCCCTCAGGCAATTAATATTGTGAGGTGAGTCATTTTATTCAATACCTGAGCTGATTTGAGCTGACTTATTGTTTCACTTTCCATTAGTGCCTATTGTATAGGGTAGTATTTGGGGAGTGAAAGGTCACAGGCTTCGTCTCTTTCTATTGTTTGTTTTCCCTATTAGTGTTACATTTGTAACTTGGAGCCTTCTCAGCACCTAAAAGCAGAGGTTTTCTCATTCTGACCCTACCCGCCCAACTGGTCACTGTCATGCTGCTAGTTTGTACTTGTTAGTTTTGTTTGAATCATTTCTTTGTCTTTGTTCAGACTAATCTGTTTCAGGCTTTGTGCACCTGTTCCTTGGGAGCGGATATTTCTCAGTTGTTAGCTTGGTCTCTGAGACAATAATAATCCATTTGTCTGGATGAGATTATGCAAGTAGAAGTTTTTGCCCATCTCCAGTATCAGAGGCTTTTAATGGTGTTGCCCTATAATCCTGCATAAGGATCTTTTCTTATTTCTCCTGAAAATAAAACAACTATGTTTCTCGTGTGCTTCTCCTGATGCAGTTTTTACTCGTATGTTTTGAGTTTTCTTTAACAATTAGGTAGAACTTCTTATTTTACATAAAAGAACAACCAGATAAAGTAATGGATACATTTATAGAGTCCAACATTCAAGAAGTAATTTTTAAGGAGAGGAAAAGGTAGGGGTACATTGTAGAGTCAAAATGTCTGTGTTACCTGAACCCCAGGGAGGAGAATTGCTGGGATCTGGAGACAGCGTGGAGAGCACAAGACAAATGTAGCAAATAGACTCAAAGACTGAAGTAGAGCCTGAGGAGCACAAAGCAGGCAAAACCCAGTATGACAGCTGCTTCCAAACTCAGAGTTGATGTCTTCTTTTGTAAGGTTTTGGAATGAGAGGTGTGTTTAAGGATTGTAGAAACAGAATCTTTTTGCTAACCCACGATGGATTTCCACCCATCCACATGGAGGGAAAATTGGGGGCTTAGATCTTGGCTAGATGACCTTGAATGAATCTAGCAGTCACGTCTCTGTAAGCACAATTTAAATGTGTGCCCCGGAGATTTAGTTGGGGCAACATAGGTTTTGAGTCCCCTTGGTGCAATCCGTTGACCTCAGCCTTATTATCCAGGTGGAGGACCAATGGGGAGCTCGATAAGCCTTTTTCAGGAAATTGAGACCTTAGAGATCACCTTCTGTTTGAAGTTTTCTACCCTACCCAGCTGGTGGTTTCTCACCTCCAGTTCATATCAGACTGATCTCATACTTTAAAAGACCATAAATTATTAAAAATTCCAAAAACAGGGGCAGGAGATTTAGCTCAGTAGTTCCGGCGCCTGCCTCACAAGCACAAGGCCCTGAGTTTGATCCCAGTAACCACATACAATGCTGGGTGTGGTGACTCACGTCCACCAGCAATCAACACCACATACCACAATGCCGGGTGTGGTGGCTCACACCTGTCATCCCAGCACTCAGGAGGCAGAGACAGGAGGATTGCTCAGTTCGAGGCTTGCCTGGACTACATAGTGAGCTCAGGGCCAGTCTGAACTACAAAGCGAGACCCTGTCTCAAAAAAAAGAAAAAAAGAAAAAATTCCAAAAACATTTCTTTACAGTAAACGGATACAGTTAAGTGTGTTCATGTGTGTCGGTAGTCCCAGCTCCCTGTGAGGATAAAGCAAGCAGATCTGGCCCTGTTGTGCTTGGACCATGCCCCCAAGAAGACCAGCAGCAACACGCATGTAATAAGCAAGGGGACTTTATTAGCACAACATGCAGTGGGTCTACCAATACCAGATTGGAGACCCTGTGGAGAAGTTTTAAGCTCATTTTAAAGGCAATATTAGGTCACAGAGAGGAAGGAATAGGGTACTTACAGGAAGGGGCAGGGTACTTATTAGGGAATGGCTACCAATTTATCACTTATCGGGTGGTCATTGCTAGAGGAGGAACAGGAAATATAGAGTTATTTTCTGGGAGGGCTAACTAGGCTTGAACAGAGGAATCTTGTTTTTGGCAGGATAAGTTCTGGCAGTTAGCTCACCAGAATGTTATTTTTTTATTTACTCCATCAGAAAGGTCGCTGTTATATAACCACCCTGTTAACTTGCTGTGCTTGCAACCATTCAGGGAACTTTACACAAATGCATCAGTTGTCTTTACAGATTACATATTACAATGTTACAGGATGTTTTTAACAAAGTGCAGAGTTTGTTCACAGTTTTAAACATCAGATGAGGGTGACTCACAAAATGAAGATTCTTCGGTTCCAACAGCCCTGTTTTAGTTTTAGAACTCTGTTGGCAGCCAACAACTTCACCACCTGCCAAAGTCAGCTGACAAGTGATTTTATTTAAAGGGGGGTAAAGTGGTTCTTGCATCAGAGAGGGCAAAAGCCCAGAAAAAAGGAAGGGACAATGGTTCTGGGTCACCTACATAAGGGCCTGCGTGAGGCAACTTTTAGCCGGTCATAGGCCACATTGCTTTTTAAGGTGAAGCTCAGCGGGGTGGAGCTGCAGGGTGACGAGCCAGAAGGACTGTATCTCAAAAGAAAGAAAAGAAAGAAAGAAAGAAAGAAAGAAAGAAAGAAAGAAAGAAAGAAAGAAAGAAAGAAA
>PVIC010041828.1:0-16073 GCA_004025085.1 Thryonomys swinderianus | reverse complement strand
ATTTCATTAAAAAGATTGAGAAGTACTGGTATTAACTCTTCTTTAAAAGTTTTGTAGAATTCAGAAGTGAAGCTGTCAGGACCAGGGCTTTTCTTTGTTGGTAGGTTTTTTATTACATTTTCAATTTCCCAGATTGATATTGAGTTGACAAAATCAACCAACAATAAATGCTGGCCTGGCTGTGGGGAGAAAGGAACCCTTCTCCACTGTTGGTGGGATTGTAGACTTGTGCAACCATTGTGGAGATCTGTGTGGAGATTTCTCAGAAAACTAGGACTAGGGGTCCCATTTGACCCTGCTATGCCCCTGCTAGGAACATACCCAAAGAAATTTAAAAACCACATTGGAAAGACAGATGTACACCCTTGTTCATAGCAGCTTAGTTCGTGATAGCTCAATCTTGGAAACAACCCAAATGCCCATCAACTGGAGAGTGGATAAAGAAGATGTGTTTTTTTTTTAATAAAATGGAGTATTATTCTGCCATAAAGAATGACAAGATTGATTCATTTATGTGCCAATGGAGACACCTGGAGGATACCCTAATAAGTGAAATAAATAGATCACAGAGAGGCAAATACCGGATCTTCTCTTTGATATGAGCACCTGTAGATGCACATGAGCTCTAGAAAGTATGACAGTTTTGTGGTATGGGAAATTTCCATAGGAAATTTGGTGTGGGGATGTAATGAGGGGAAGGAATAAATATGATACAGAAAGAAAATAAAATAGTATGTATAAAGGGAGTGGGGAGGTGTGAGTGAGTGGGTATATGGGTAAAAATGAGAATTAACTTGTGTCATATACTGGTACAAATTCCCCAATGTTATATGTGATTGTGAGATATATATAAATTGTACCAATAAGGAATTCAATTAAAAAAGTGGTATGCATTTGCACCTTCCTTATCTCACTATTATTGTCACTTAGGGTCACACACAAACCTTAGCTTAGAAGTTGACTACTAAGCATTGTCTTTACAGCTTGCATCTGAAATGATACTTGGGAAGATCCTTTCTGGTTTTGTTACTACAATATTTTTATTGATTTAACTCTGTAGGTTAATACCTGCATGTTCTTAGTGGAGTCTTCCTCTGCATTTCTGTGAGTGATAAAACATTATTTTTATTTGATATTAACCTGAAAAACAGGGAAGATTTTAAAAGTGAAAATGGAGTGGACATGTTATTTCAAACAGGAATAAGTATTGTAGAAAATCTCTGAAGGAGGAGATATTTATTTCCCACAAAAGGTATAAATAGTGATTGGATACCATGAATGGAAAATTGTTTAGATCACATTTTTAAATATTCTGTAGAATTTTTCCCACTCAATCGCTTTAGGGGATTTTGATCAGAGCTGTGTTTTAAAGAGATCTATTGGTATGTAGAGCTCCAAAGGATGAAATAAAACAGGGAAAAACAAAAAAGCCAGCATTGGTGAGCCAATTATCAAGCCTTTCCATGAGTTAAAGAGAGAAGTATAGTACAGAAAACCTGATTTGGAATAGAGACATAGAGTTATAATTGGCTTTACATAGGGTTAGCACTGGAATTTTAGTGTTTACTTAAGAACGAAGTCTTGAGTTATGAAACAAATGTCAGCCAGTTGTGCTTCCAGATGGCCTCGGATACAGTTTCAATCCTTACAAAGTTCTGGAAGGAGCATGACAGCAGTCTTTCTTGTGTGGGGTTAACTGAGAAATCCTGGGCTGGTGTCTCTGGAAGGACATGAGGTCTGCCTGTGTGAAGGAGATCCTGAAGGTTTTCTAGAGGAGACCAAGCCTTCAAACTTGAGTAAAAACCAGCCCTCAACAACGAATTCCGTTCACCAGTCAAGGATTTTCTCTAATGTAAGGAGGAGTTAAACAGTATGGCTTCTTAACTGAAAAACGGGCATTGCATAAAGCTTTTCAGGTTTTATGTGATTGTTTTGCTATGTTAGCATGCAAATGTCAACATATTCTTATAGGTAAAGCTATGACGTTATTAAAATGTAATTTGAGGATTTCCTGATCTATAGGCAACAGCGTGATGACCAGATTACATGTAAGACGAATGTCTAGTTAAGCTAACTTATTTTATTTAAGCTAAGTCAGACAAGAAAAAGGTCTATATTATATTCTTTTTTTTTTTTTTTTTTTTGAGGCACAGTCTCACTTTGTACTTCAGGCTGGTCTTGAGTTTACTATGCAACCTAGGCTAGCCTGGAAATTACAGCAATCCTCTCGTCTGCCTCCCGAGTGCTGGTAGTACAGGCCACCACATCCAGCTTTGTGATGTGTAGTACTGAGAGTTGGGCATGACCTACCATGACCAGCACTGTCATACATGGTACCAGGAACTGAACTCAAGACCTTGCACTTGTGAAGCAGTTGGGATCTTGCGCTTGTGAGGCAGATGCTAGAAGCACTGAGCTAAATCCCTGGTCCTCTGATGATGTTCTATACCAAACTTTACCTTGAGGTTCCAACAAAACCAATCTTTAACCCAAATGTCAGATTCAACATTTTGCTTCCTCCTCACAATTTTGGATCCAATATCATAAAACTGTGAAATCAACAGTGGGATAATGGACAGGAAATAAAGAGAATGGTCAGAACTAAAATATAAATACCTTTAGGATTTCTCTCACAGAAAGAATAAGTGCCATGAGTAGCTTGTGAATAACCAAGGTGTAGGTAAGTAGTAACAAGTTTTAGGAACTAGGCACCATGAGTGAGTGGGGTACAATAACCCTAGCATTGAAAAAATAAAGAATAATTGACAACTGGGATTTGAGCAACGACCCAAGTTATGGGTTGAATAGTGCTCAGTATCGAAATATAATGAACTCACAGCCTTAGAAATGTGGAATGTGATGTTAATTAGAAATAATATCTTAGCAGAGGCAAGTAAATTAAGAAGAGTTCATACAACTTTACTTATTTGAGCAGTAATGGGTAAATTAAGAAAAGGTCTTACTAAGCAGGCTGACCTGGATTACCGTCTTTGTACGAGGAAGAATATTTGGGAAAGCCAAGATATAACCTGACTTTCTGCACATTCATGAGCTAGAAAGAGAGAAGGGAAACTTTCTGTTTGGGATCTTCTAGAGCATGACTCGAGTCCACCTTTAGTACTCCAGTTTGTTAGAAAGTAAATGTTGCTTCAAGCCACATTTATTTTTGTTTCCTGTTATAGCAGCTATGGGAAACTGATGCAGAAAGTGGTTTTTAAAATATTTTAAACATTTCAACAAATAAGGAGATATTTTCCTGAAGTGTTTTGTTTGTTTGTTTGTTTTTGAGACAGGGTCTCCCTTTGTAGTTCAGGCTGGCTCTGAGTTCACTATGTAGCCCAGGCAAGCCTCGAACTCAGCAATCCTCCTGCCTCTGCCTCCCGAGTGCTGGGATTACAGGCATGAGCCACCACGCCCGGCTTCCTGAAGTGTTTTGTAAGATCACTGCATCTCATCATGAATGTCCCAGTTTTTTTTTTTAATGTGACAGATTTTTTTAAATGCCATTTTATTTTGACTTCAGTTTGTGCTTTTTTATAGTGATTTCAATACTGAATTTTGTAATGCTAATAGAGTACTTCTGCTAAGAAATTGTTGTGATGAGCAGCTATTCCTCCTGCAATGATCTGGCCATTGCAATGAACCTGCTCCATCTCTCTTGGTCAAACTTCAACATAGGACAGAAGGACAACATAGCTTTCAAACTGTGAAAACACAAAAGAGGTAACTAGAAGATACACAAATAATAAACATTTATTAATATTTATCTCAAAGTATATTTTTCATATTTTGGCATAGCCACCAGTAAGGCATAAGTAAAAAGAGAAACTATGGTAGTTTCACATTAGAAAAGATCCATAAATATTAAAACAAAAATGTCATTGAGAAATTTATTTTGTTTGTAGTAATTTAAGAAGTAGATTTTTGACTGACATATTTAAAGTCATTGAGTGAATGCAGTAACCTGCTAATATTAAAAAATGAAATAATAAGTCCTGAGACCCAGTTTGATGAGGTTCTTAAATCAGAAACTTCTAGATGTGAGGTAGGTAGTTTAGAAGAATCACGATCCCAAATGTCTCAAAGGCAGAAGTGTTGGTAGAATTGTGAATGCTAAATTGATAATTTGCTTATAACTTCCTTACAATGGAAATCATTCTTCTGGAACTATGATGCCTATATAGTGTCATTATCCAGAAATATTATGGTTTCATTGACAACAAACATTATATTTGCAAATCCATGCCAAAGCATAAAATAAACATTTTAAATATATTCACATAATACTAATCTGTCAGTGAATAGTTATTGCCTCTTTGCTTTGTTCTGAGCATATTCCTAGGTGCTTTAAATATAAAACAGAACAAAGCAAACAAAAGCATACTTGCTGCTAGGCAATTAAAAAAAAGAATAAGTATATATGTAGTGTATAGGATACTTAAGAATGCTACTAATTCTGCAATACAATGTTGAACCAAGTAGGGATTTTAGAGTCTGGGGTGACATTAAGTTTTAAATAGGGATGACAAAGTAGTATTCACTGAGGAAATTAAAAGCAGATGAAAAAACTTATGTAAAATAAAATAATCTACAGCCATTATTAAAAAATCTTAAAGGATGGAGATCTGTTAGTAGCTATGTGCTAAAGATGTTTCTGCTGTCAACTGTGAGGATATAAACTCCTATTGCAGTGAAGGAATAGACTGTCTCTGGGGATCCAGTTTAGAGTAAGAATTACAATATTGTGCACAGTTTTATTAGAAACACAGAAAATATACTACTTCACAAGCGATCACATTCTCTTTGAGCTGTTTTTATACAGAATTTAATTAAAAACTATCACAATTAGATAATCAATAGTCACTGGCACTGAAGTTATTACCATGCAGCAAGCACAGATCCCTTTCTAAAAAAAAGTTCTCAGTTCACTACTTAATTTTTATCCTTTTTTTACCTTCCAATATTTGAGGAAATAAACCAAGTCATGAAGATAAAGGGCCATATAGTGCTGAATGAGCTTAATAGCCAACACAGTCCAATGTATCAAAATGAAGTGTCAGGAAAAAAAATGTAGAAAATCTTCTGCTATCATGTTCATTTAAAAAAAAATATGTGTTTTAGAAGTTTTACCTTAATCACCATAGCAATTAACTGTTACTGACAGATTCAAGATTAAGTCAAGCAATTTGGTCTAACAAGCATACAGCTTAGTAGGGCATGGATTTTGCTGTACATGTAAACTGTGCAGCCAAAAATGCAATAATTGCAGACAAAATGGTGAGCAAAATAATAAGTAGTAAACATCCCATCCAGTTGCTCATTGCTACCTGTAACTAATGGACTTAACCAACTTTACAATACAGTCCAGTTGGTTTATGATATTTTCTTACCCATTTTATATTCTTAAAGTTTGCTCACATTACCTGATTATATTAAGCAAGCACTTCCTCAAATATACTAATTGTCACCCTGTGGGCATAAACAGTTGAGGAAATTTCTCTTTATGTAAATTATTTTTTTATCAGGCACTAAGCCTACTTATGAAGCATACACAGTGCACATTAGATATTTGACAATCACATGAACATTTAATTTCACAGGCAAAAGACACAATTGGATCACTGATTCTTTGTTTCCTTCCTGCCCTTCTTCCTTCGTTCCTTCCTCTTTTCTTTCCTTACTTCTTATCTTCCTTTCTTCCTTGCTTGCATTCAGAAATATAACTCTACTCACTAATTTTAGTAAATATTTTATTTATTTAATAAATAAAAAAATAATAAATAAAACAAGCATTGAAATATTTCTAGTTAACATATTATGAAACACACTACAGTATTAGAATTTCATGAAGATCAGTTACTTTCAGGTAATTCAGGACTTGAAATTTTCTAGTAAGTATTCTCCATTTGTATCATTTCTTTATGAGGAAATAAAAAGCAGCAGTGCCATTTTAAAAGATTATGAAACCAGTGGTGTAGTCAGATTATTAAATTATACTCTGATATCAGACAGAAATATATTAAAAGCTCCCTTCATTACTTAATTTGTTATGTCACCTTGAACTTTAGTTTCTTTATCTCTAAAGTGTACAATAGTAATGACATCTTATTCATAAGGATGTTTGAACATTTAATGAAATAATGAAAGTAAAGTTCTCATCTCAGTAATTGCTTCGCACGACTAAATAATTTTAAATGAATGATATGTTCATTAAGTTATTGATTGTAAGAATCATTTGAATGTTATCTTCCAAGTTATTTCATTGCTTTTCATAATTAAGCAAATTTATTTTATAAGAATACATAATTACTAATTGAAAGTTAGTATCACTTTTCTGACCATCCCATATCCTGATCATCATTTTATAAATGTCATTTGGACATGAACATCAAAAGAACAAAAAGTGTTTACCAGCTCTGTCACTGAGGGCCTGCCCTAGACCCAGGAGGAAATTATGAATCTCTGGGACATGTTGGAGAAGCACGTCCTCTCATGTCTCTGTGACAGTACGTGAAGAGCTGACAGATCCTGTAATGGGAAAACTATGAAGAAATGATGCCTACGCTACCCGTCAGTTCCAGAGAATCTCATTTGTCACTGGCCCTGTTGTCAGTTGCTTCACAGATTAATTCTTCACCCCTCTCTTGAACAATTTGAATCTTTCTTTTGCTCTCTTACTCACTCTTAGTTCTCTGTATGAGAACTTGGCCCTGACATTTCAGGCACACAGCATTTTTTCCTAAACTCCCATTCTTCATGTACTCATGCCAACATGTCATGTATTTACAGCCAGTGTTCTTTCCTCCATCCCTAAACAAGAAGAAGACAGGCCAACGGAGTGTCAGTTAATGAGGAAAATCAAGCATCATATTGGGGGGAGTGACAGGAGAGAGGTGAATTATCAAATGTTCATGGATCATTGTCAAAATAGAATTATAACTGGGATATATATATATATATATATATATATATATATATATATATATATACTACATTATATTTTGTTATCATTTTAGATAATCAGAAATGGGAACCACACTAAAGTGATTAAATTGTACTTTAAAGCCAAAAAATAAATAATTACAAACTAATAAGATCTACATGGTAATCGCATAGTCTGAGCAATCAACATATAATTAGGTAAAACAAGCATTCTGTTTGTTTCTAATTCTGCATCAAAATTTAAGCATTGATATTATGACAAATAAGCTTTTTTAAGCCTCATAAGTAGCAAAGATGTTATTGATAAAATCCACTGGGATATAAATTTATGTACATAATTGTCAGTTTTCCAAAACAAATAGCTTCAATCTTTATGACAATATTTATAAATAATTGAAACTACTTTCTACTAGGAAACTTATTTTTTCTAGAAAAATAATCTCCACATCTAAAAGTGTCTTCAGACATATTTATACTACATTTGTTATTCACGTTTACTACACATTTAGATAGTATAATCTCACTCATTAATTTGACATAGATAATATAAATACCTAGTGTATGTACAATATTTTTCAAAGTTTGATTTATGATGATCTTATAGTGGAGAATTTGAGGCTAGTTAGAGAATTTTCTACAAAACTTATGCCTTATTTTCTAATAAGATAATTAAGGAGAAAATATTTAAAATGTGGTACATTTGCTTAATCAGAAACATGAGTACTGTCAAGATGGTTCACAAGTGCTGTTGATCAATACTTTCTTATAATTTGAAAATAATAGCTTTTAAGCTAGTTGCTCAAAGAAAGGAAAACCAATTAGACTGACAGCAGTTATATATCAGTCCTATACATGATTATTTTTTAATACAAGAAACGATATTATCAATTTCTCCCCAGCAATAATAATCTCTGCAGAATAGAACTAGGCACTTCACCCATGAAAACAAGAAAATAGCTAGAGGAAGAGAACTAACTGTAACACGAGTCTTCATTGAAAAATAGTTATTCCTGTCAAATATTTATTTTATTCCAAAATAAAATTCTTTTCAAGAATAAGGTTCTCTCCATTCATAATCACAGCATGATCTTTGTATGTTGTTTTGATTCATGATCACAGCATAATCTTTGTTCATTCCTCAATTTCTTTCCCTATCAAAATTCCGGTGGTATTCCCCAGAGAAGTAGAAAAAAATCTAATATTTGTGTGGAACCATAAAACAATTTTAAATATCCAAAGCATCACAAAGAAAAGAAAACAAAACTAGAGATATATTTTAAATTATATTCAAAAGCAATAGTAGTTAAAACAATATATGACACCATAAATATTAAAGATGTAAATAAATGGACTACCAGAACACATCAAAATTTAGATAGTCTAATAAATTTCAGTGAAATCATCAAAGAGACACAATTAGAGAGTAAAGAATAAATGATACCTCAAAATAATGTTTCCACGTGCAAAATAATATATTTCAGACCATATTTTATATAGCATAGAGCATAACCTCACAAGAAATTTAAAGTAATTGGATCTGAAAGTGTAAAACCTTTAGATAAGACTATAGGGAAATTTTTCAGATATTGTATGTAAATATGGTTAAAATGGGAAACAAAAAAATGTAACTATGTAAAGAACTCTAAATTTACACAGCAAAAGAAACAGTCAAGAAAATAACAAAGCAGACTTTGAACTGTGAAACAATAATTAGCAACCCAAAATCTGTTCAGAGATTAATATTTAAAATTCATAAAACCCCTACCATGCATCACTAAAAAAAACAATTAAAAATAAGTAAATGACCTGATTATATCTTTTTTCTTACTCTCTTGTTTCCTTCTATTCTCAGATCATACACACACACACACACACACACGTGCACACAAACACACACATATATACATATACTTAATGTCTTAATGTTTTCTTAAACTTATTCTACTCAACCCTAAACTGGATATCCTAATAGCGTCTATGCACTTTGGTCTTCAATACAATGCTTATCTAAATTGTGTGGTGTTCTCTGTTCAAACGTAACTCATGATCATTTTGCTCTTGAATTTTAGACATTTACACTTAAATAGTGAATCACAAACTACATATAGTTTTACACAAGAAAAAAAAATTCTAACTCATTTTACTTTTACTCCTAGCAACCAGAGAGAGCTCAGGCTTTCGTGGTGTTGATCACACTGCACAAAACAAACTCTCAATGATGATGTATGTGATCGCAGGAACCAGACAAGAAGGGCTTAGGAGCACAGAAACTTTATAAACAGGAAATTCTGTAAAACAAGCTGAGGAAAAAGTGTTGAAGACCTCTCCATGCAATAGTTTGTCCTCTTAATTGCTTCAATCTAAAATATTGGGGAAATAATTACAGTCTTACCATAAAAAACATACGTGGATGGATAGATGAAGGAAAAAAGATGTATAAACATTTAACTGCTCTTTTAGAGTGAACTTCAAACTTTACTATTTCTAATGAGATACAAAGTTATTACTTTTATTGAAATCTTAGCAAGGAACACAGTATTAAATATTTTACTTCATTTAATTTTCTTCAACTTAAAGCCCATAGAGCCAATTTACACTCAGTGAAACAATTGTAATGACTTTCTGGGAATATAAAAAAAGGAACCACTCAAATTAAATTCTCTTGATATTTATTTGCTTACCTAATGGAAGAAAAGGAAACTTCTTTATTATGGCCAGTGAATCTTAAAACTAAGAAATTCACAAAGAATGAAATGTTCAGTGGTTATGGCACAAAATGAATATAAGGTGTTTTAAAATACAGAACAATATTGCACAAACATCCCCAAGGCAGTAGCAGAATTCACAAAATATATATTTATCGGTCAAAATAATAAGAAAAAATAAAGGAAACCAGAAAACAATTTAAAGTTATGACCTCTGAGCTTTCTCATGTTGTATACATTTATATCACTGGAAACTACATATAAAATTGTTCTGGTATACTGTTTTAAATTAGGGATGAAAGACTCAAGCAATAAAATAACATTACCATCTACACTTTTCATAACCATTTTATCAAATAATATTAGGGGACGTAGGCATAATATTGTCTTTTTTCTCTTCTGACAGTATTTGATTTCATCAAGGCAGATGATTAGAAATATATCATACATTGTATATATTCTCATAGATATAAACACTAATTTGTAGGATTTAAGGGATGGAATGATAAACTATGATTAAAGAGAAAATTATTGCATGGAAGTAGCCACTTAAAATATAAAGGGAAAGAAGTCAGAAATTTTCGAAAACAATTTCTTTATAATTTGGGGTGTATTTGACTTCATCTGCACTAAAAGGTAGGCCCCAAATGAAGAAGTATTATGAAATACTATAGCTACTTTTCCTAATTAAAAATTCTTAATAAATTGAATGCCTATGCCTTCGTTTAAAGTAATGTGACTAGAAGTTTCAGCATAGCATATTACAGTAATCATGTTTTTAAGAAATCAGAGAAATAGCTGCTATAAGGAGCACAAATATGACTGTGGTGGATACAAACTGAGAAACCCACAAAACATGGAAGACTGGGTGACGTACAGGAGAGAGGAATGATGGGAGGAAAAGAATCAAGGATGCTATGTGCATGTGCACATTTGCCAAATGATATCCATTTATCTATATGACCAGCTTCACTAGTTTTAAAAAAGTGAGAAAAAACATAATATGCAAAATAAAGATTAGCAGTCAACTTGCTGGCTGATCTCACTGGACATCAGCAAAAAGAAATCATTAAACTAGCTAACTGATATGGTATAAAATTAAACAAGCCTTTTTCCAAGTCTTTTTTTTTTTTTTTTTTCTTCAGGCAGGGTCTCGCTTTGTAGTTCAGGTTGGCCCTGAGCTCATGTAGCGTAGGCAAACCTCACACTCAGCAATCCTTCTGCCTCTGCCTCCCAAGTGACGGAATTACAAGCATGAGCCACCGTGTCCGTCACTGCGGTATGTGGTACTGATTGCCGGTATTGTTGTTTGTGGTTACTGGGGATCGAACCAGGGACCTTGAGCTTGCTAGGCAGGTGCCAGAACCACTGGACTAAATCTCCAAACTCCAAATCTAATTTTAAACTCATAGCCAGAATTTAGACTCCTCAAACTATATTGTGTCCTCACTTGAAAATTAGAAATTTTATTCTAAGTAGAGTTGAATCTGCTTTTATTTAATTTCAAAATGATCCATCGCTTCTCGGCCTTTTGGCTAAGATCAAGTGTAATTTCAAAATGATCTATTTGAAATATATTTAAGGGATTTTTTTTTCCTCAGCCCATTACTTATATTAGAACCAAGTAGTTTTTCCCCCTTGGAAATATAAGCTCCAGTGATGAGCAAACCCACTGGTAAGAAATGGTGGTACATGTCTTGTGAAAGAAACCTTTATGTTCAGAACAAAGCAGAAGGCAAACAATAGGGAGAGCTTAACATCTGGTAAAAGGAAGAAACCATAACATATTGAGAGAAAAATATTATTTCCATCACCACTTAGGATAATAAGACATTTAAATTTAGATCTTGGGCCAGGAAATTTTCACATAACAAATGAATCTGGTATAGATGTAGTTAAAATATTTACTCGTCAATAGATCACAAAACTGTGAGGTACATGATAATCTTTCTGTAATCTCAACTCAAACACAGAAGTGGAAGGATGTGGTCATGTCTGAATAAAAATAAACTGAAGGATCAGAATGCAATACCAAATGAAGTGGTCAGAGGAAATGTCCTGTTTCCTAGACTTAATCTACTGTAAAAAAGTAGATGATAATTTTGGAAGATAATGTAATACAATTAATATCAGTAAAATTAGCTTGGCTAGATGAAATAAAACTAATCAGTTTCAGAGAAGACAAAGTAAAATGGAAAATGGTAAACAGAGGCACAAAGAAGAATAGAAATACCCAACATTAAAATTAAAAACCAGGGTGAAAGATGCAAATCTGAGAAGATAGAGAAAAACTGAATTAGGAACATGCAGAAACACTCACTCAAAATACAAATATAAAACCATTGTTTAGACAAGAGTGAGGTGATATATGAGGTCAAAAGCAAGAAAACCCGTCACAAACAGTTTGAAAACCTGAATGAGTGTTGTCACCGTGGAAGAGACGCTGAAACCTGAAGACGAACAGCATTGCCAAGGCGACGACAAAACAGTTTGTTGCTGTATTTTTAGAGAAAGCAAATGAGAATTTCGTTAGGTTTGGAATTATATCTTATGTGTCTATTTTTTACACGTTGTAAAAAAAATGTGTTAAGATCACAAGAAATGGTTTATGTCAAATAAACTAATAACATGTTTCTGATTTCTGTGTGGTGTTTACATATAAATGAGGAGAAACAGAATCAGAACTTTAATTTCAGAAGCTTGTCGCAGACATATTTCATACCCAGACAAATTCCCTTTCATAAATGGAGGGCAAAATATTATAACTATAAGAATTTGGAAAATGCTTCACATGTAGTATTCAAAAGACAGCATAAGTTGAGTAAAGACAAGTGAATAATTTATATATTGTGATTGTCAGCTTCAAAAGCTATGGTAAAAATGTACTAGAATCTATCATGAGTGTAAGTCAACATGGAAGTAAGACAATAAAATAAAGGAATAAATTCTACAGAAATGATAAGATATAGTTCAACAAATACATTATTGTAAGAACAGTAATAACAGTATAACTATCAGTCTCAGGGTATATGGGCTACGAATAGGAAGAAGTCACTGGACACAAAATAAGAAGGTAAATGTACTAATAAACTGCCTCAGACCATCATCCTTTTCTTTAAAAATGTGATATAAATACACAAAAATAAGAATAACTGAAAATTGTGCAGTGATGCATTTTCAATAGGTAGACACCTCCTCCCACAGAACACTGGATACAGGAATGTAGATTATGGTGCTATATATTACTTGCTCGGATTAATGCAATGTGTAAAGAGATCACACTTTTGTGTCAGAAGCCGTGATGAGGGCTCTTTGATCTCTAAATTTATAGAGCTGAGAGGATTTGGAAGCCATTGTCAGTGACAGGAAGGCGGCGCACCCGTGTGATTTGACACCCCTTTGATATTTGACCTCCTTTTAGTTCTGCAGGTTCAGAATTCTTTAGCGGACATACATTAATATACGGTGGACAATTTCCACCCAAGTACATGATGGGATACATATAAAGTAAAATAACAATAAAATAATGAAATCTGAAGAGTTGAACAAAATCTATCCCTTAATTTTACTTTTCTAATTCAATTGGATAAAGACTTTTACACAGATAACCAACATAAAATTTAAAAAAAATAAATTTATTTCTCAAAATTATTGCAAATATGACTTTTACTGGATTAATAAATTTTAAAATGAAATAAATGACTGCAACGAAAATGCTCTACTTCTGTAGGCCTATTTCCCCCAATGTAATTTCACCTATTTTGCGTGTAAGTCTAGCAATATTTACTAGACTTTAACTAATAAGGCTTAAAACTTTAAAAGTTAGAAGAATAGAATTAATATCTGTGCCCTCGATGAAATTGAGTGTCAGGAAATATAGCAGCATCCCAAGAATTCCAGTGAAACAGTATAGTCATATATATATATATATATATATATATATATATATATATATATATATATATATATACACACACACACATATATATGTATATATAATTTATATATTTTATATATATATATATATATTTTATAATGTCTTGCTAGGCACTTCAGGCTGGGCTTGAACTCACTGTGTGTCCCAGGCTGGCCTCAAACTTAGGGCAATCCTCCTACCTCAGCCCCCAAGTAGAGAGACTAGAGGTATGTGCCACCACATCTGCCATTACACCAGTATAGTTTCTTTCTTTTAAATATAGAAACTAAAATATATTTCCTCTGAGTTTTTAAATACAAATGATTACTACTTTAGTATTAGTTTTTGATTTCCTTTATATATTCTGCCCACTTAAACTTGCTCATAACCATAACAAACTGTGTATTTTATTCTCTCCATTTTAACCATAATATATCATAATATAAATGTCTGCTAGAAAGAGTAATAATAAAATGAAGAGGCATGAAAGCAGCACTCAGCTTGTGACATATTATTAAGATCCTGGAGTTTCTGTATTGAACTCGATTTAATCCTTCTCTATAACAAAAGAGGCACTTGCAAAATTGAATTTGTATGCATTTTCACTTTCATGTATAGGTTTATTACATAAAACATGCATCATGAATAGTATAATGTTTAGGTTTGATTGTGTCTAAGCTATTTTATAAATATTTTAGAATTTATGAAAATTATCATGAAACCATAATAGATATGTGTCCAATTTCTTCATTTCGTGATTATTCATGTACTTTATGCAATAAAAGATGTCATTTTGAACACATTTTGATTCACTCATCTCCGTTTCTGGTTGGTAAGCATGTAATAATTTTCTTCTCAATTTTTCATTTATTAGTAATATTACTCTGAATATTCTTGAACAATTTTACCTTCCCACTCAAGTGTGTTTTCTGTAGCACATATTTCTAAAAAAATGCAATGCCCATCTGTTCAAGGACATGTCACTGTGTTTTCAGGTTTTAAGTAATATATGTTCATTAGCCTTATCTTTGGTGATGCTTAACTTTGCTAAATTATATTTTCTCTTCTGTGTTTTGCAGCATACTACAAAAATAGAAAAACTCTATATACAAATAAATGAACATTTTGCAACAAGTGACCTAGAAGGGGATCTGGGGGTGTAAGAAGATGGAAGGGAGCGGAAAGGAAAGGAAACTAAAAAAGATGAATACTTGAGTTTGTCTCCTCCATCATAGAGATTAAGTATTTACTTGATGCTCCTTGACTACTGTATGTATCTGTTCAATTTCACTCACCACAACATGTACTGGGGTATTTGCATCACTTCACAAATTGATCTGGTGCCTCTTTCCAATCAGTGATCTGCCTACCTAATTTTATTCAAAGCATCTATGCTTGGAATTATTTTTTTTATTAATTTGAAATTCCTTCAAATTTGGCAAAACATAGATATTTATGGGGTCATGTGATGCTTTCATACATGTATAAATGTTCATGTTAGTATTGGGTGAGTTTGGTCTACGTGTTCCCCTTCAGAGAAAATACACATGAGTAGTTTCTACATTTTTATCACTATTATTTCACCACCTAAATATGACAGAAACATCTTTTCTTCATTGTTGTTGAAGGACAACTGGTCTATTTCTAGTGTTTAGCTATTAAGACCAAGGCTGCTATAAGTATTCTTTCACAGATTTTAAATTATTTTCCAGAGCATTCTGGGGTATAGGATAAGCACTCACGAGTTTATAAGAAATTGGGGAGCAAAAGTGCAAAGTGATTTTGCCAATTTTCACTCTGACCACAAGAAAAGTTCCATTCAGTTGCTCTTTAGTCTCAACAATTTTTAGCAATTTTTGTTATTTCAAAAGATTTTTTACCATAGAGGTTTTAAATTTGCATATCTCTAATTAAAATTATATGGAGCACATTTCCATAGACTTATTGGCTTAGTGCTTTAAAACGTTTTGAATTGTCTGCTTATTCTCCCATTATTGCTATTTTTAAGAAACTCATTTGCCTTCTAAGGAACTAGCAAATTTTAAGTTACTGAAGAAATTTTAATATTTTTTCTAGGTTCAATTCTTGGTACCTCTACACATATTTTAAATTTATATCTTTTTTTTTTTTTTTTTTTTTGAGACAGGGTCTCGCTTTGTAGTTCAGGCTGGGCCTGAGCTCACTATGTAGCCCAGGCAAGCCTGGACCTCAGCAATGCTCCTGCCTCTGCCTCCTGAGTGCTGGGATTACAGGCGTGAGCCACTATGCCTGGCACTGTGGTATGTGGTATTGATTGCTGACAAGCGTGAGTCTCCACACCCAGCATTGTATGTGGTTACCGGGGATTGAACTCAGGGTCTTGCACTTGAGAGGCAGGCGCCAGAACCACTGAGCTAACCCTCTGGCCCTTAAATTTATATCTTAATTTCTTTAATAAAGTTTGTCTGGGGTACGAGAAAAATCACAATGACTCACTAGGTCAGTTTTGCGAGATTGAATGTTCTAGGTAC